>JASANE010025536.1:0-60221 GCA_030248225.1 Trileptium ribeirensis | reverse complement strand
GGACTGGGATACGTCGGATAGAGCTGGTCACGTACAAGGGTCGCTTCGCATCAGCAGACATTCTGCAGGAAAACATTGACCGTGTGGTTTACGTTGATACTTTGTATAAGAAGTGCAGTTGTTTTGTATAAAAAGTGCAGTTTATTTTGTATAAAAGTGTGCAGTTATTTTGTATAAAGTGTGCAGGTCATTTTGTATAAAAAAGTGCAGTTTATTTTGTATAAAGTGTGCAGGACATTTTGTATAAAAAAGTGCAGTTTATTTTGTACAAAATGTGCAGGTTATGTTGTATAAAATGTGCAAGTTATTTTGTATGAAATGTGCAGTTTATTTTGTATAAAATGTGCAAGTTATTTTGTATGAAATGTGCAGTTTATTTTGTATAAAATGTGCAGTTTATTTTGTATAAAATGTGCAAGTTATTTTGTATAAAATGTGCAAGTTATTTTGTATAAAATGTGCAGTTCATTTTGTATAAAAATGTGCATATTAACATTTTGTGTAAAAATAATGTGCAGTCTCGCATAAACATGCCGTTTGGTCCAATGGACCATTTTGTATCATTGTAATCCGTTAGGGACGAGTGTTCCAATCAGCCCCAACTCGTGAGGAAATGAGCCCCAACCGACCTGTAGGACCGAGAATAGAGTACTACGCCGACGACAGTTGGAAGGCAGTCGACCACCCAACCGGTAGGTATTCGTGTTATAGGGTTGACGGTTACGACCGTCCGGGAATAGGAGGCCCCTGGCTGCACGTTCAGGAAAACACGTCTGTTAAGATCGAAATCAAAAATATTAAATTTACTTGGTTATAATAATATACTAGGTAATGGTTATGGAAAACAACAAGCCAGAATAGACGGAAATCACACTTTGGTAGCACTTGCAACTATAAGGGATGACGGATGCCGGGCTCGTTCAAAGGTCCGTCACCGTCTGCGATATCATGGTACGGAAAATAACCAGAGTAGGCTGGTGAAACGCTTTGGAAATTGCAAATAGATATCCAAAGGCCCTCCGGACAACGCCGCAACTTCGCTTGTAACACGTAGAGACGATCGCTACTTACGCTAGGTAGGATTGTCATCGGGGAACCCGGACCATCACTTTCCATGCAGTTAGGATGCATCATATATAAAATATATACATGTATCTATTCATGTGTGTATGCTGTGGACAACTTTTAGACCAACCGGCCTTGTTTCTGCGACCTATTGTAGTATGCAACTAATACGAACCCCACTTTCTAACACTCTCGCCGCCACACCCTGCGTCAGAACCGGCGCACGCGACCCCTCGTTTTGTTCACCGTGACTAGTTGAATCCAACCATATGCTTTGTACCTGTGCCCGAATCCCCGCTGACCCGCGACAGCCACAGGAAGTGCCTAGAAAGCAGTCGTCAACTGTTGATGGGCGCTGACAATTCGAGATTTTTCACTCTGTTCCAAAATGGGCGAATCGCCCTTTTGGGCGGAGGTTGTATAATAAGAGGGGTGATATTGCCATCGGGGCGGTAGAAGTAAAAGTGGTGCTAAAATTGGTGCGATTAGAGAGAGTCGAGGCAACGATGGGGGGCGCGTTTGTTGGTCGTGCGGGTTAACGGAGCGGCGGAGCGAGACCCGCCGGGTATTTTTGGAGATGTCTCATCGAGACAAATCTAACGAGGGGTGATTCGCCCATTTTAGAGTAGAGTGAAAAATCTCGAATTGTCGGCGCCCATCAACAGTTGACGACTGCTTTCTAGGCACTTCCTGTGGCTATCGCGGGTCAGCGGGGATTCGGGCACAGGTACAAAGCATATGGTTGGATTCAACTAGTCACGGTGAACAAAACGAGGGGTCGCGTGCACCGATTCTGACGCGGGGTGTGGCGGCGAGAGTGTTAGAAAGTGGGGTTCGTATTAGTTGCATACTACAATAGGTCGCAGAAACAAGGCCGGTTGGTTTAAAAGTTGTCCACAGCATACACACATGAATAGATACATGTATATATTTTATATATGATGCATCCTAACTACATGGAAAGTGATGGTCCGGGTTCCCCGATGACAATCCTACCTAGCGTAAGTAGCGATTGTCTCTACGTGTTACAAGCGAAGTTGCGGCGTTGTCCGGAGGGCCTTTGAATATCTATTTGCAATTTCCAAAGCGTTTCACCAGCCTACTCTGGTTATTTTCCGTACCATGATATCGCAGACGGTGACGGACCTTTGAACGAGCCCGGCATCCGTCATCCCCTATAGTTACAAGTGCTACCAAAGTGTGATTTCCGTCTATTCTAGCTTGTTGTTTTCCATAACCATTACCTAGTATATTATTATAACCAAGTAAACTTAATATTTTTGATTTCGGTCTTAACAGACGTGTTTTCCTGAACGTGCAGCCAGGGGCCTCCTATTCCCGGACGGTCGTAACCGTCAACCCTATAACACGAATACCTACCGGTTGAGTTGTCGACTGCCTTCCAACTGTCGTCGGCGTAGTACTCTATTCTCGGTCCTACAGGTCGGTTGGGGCTCCTTTCCTCGCAATTTGGGGACCGATTGGAACACTCGTCCCTGACGGATTACACTAATGCAAAATGGTCCATTGGGCCAAACGGCATGTTTATGCGAGACTGCACATTATTTTTACACAAAATGTTAATATGCACATTTTTATACAAAATGAACTGCACATTTTATACAAAACAAACTGCACATTTCATACAAAATAACTTGCACATTTTATACAAAATAACTTGCACATTTTATACAAAATAACCTGCACATTTTATACAGAACAAACTGCACATTTTATACAAAATAACTTGCACATTTTATACAAAATAACCTGCACATTTTATACAAAATAACCTGCACATTTTATACAGAACAAACTGCACATTTTATACAAAATAACTTGCACATTTTATACAAAATAACTTGCACATTTTATACAAAATAACTGCACACTTTCATGCAAAGTAAACTGCACTTCTCTTATACAAAATAAACTGCACTTTTATACAAAATAACTGCACTTTTATACAAAATAACTGCACTTTTATACAAAATAACTGCACCCTTTTATACAAAACAAACTGCACCGTTTTATACAAAATAAACTGCACCTTTTTATACAAAAATATTAACGTAAACCACACGGTCAATATTTTCCTGCAGAATGTCTGCTGATGCGAAGCGACCCTTGTACGTGACCAGCTCTATCCGACGTATCCCAGTCCAATTTTGGGTGTAGTTGTCCTAAAGTATCCGTGGCAGGGTCGGAACGACCCTGTTTTTTGGGGGTGGGGCTCGTGGTTTTTTTGTTTTTTTGCCGTTTTTTGGTTTTTTTTTTTTTTTTTTTTCTTTTTTTTTGTTTGTTTTTGGTTTTCGGGGTCTTTTGTGATCTCTTTTAACTCGGCAGGGAGGGTGGATGGTAGTGGGCTCTGTTGAACAGTATGACATTCTTCAGTTTTACTTTGTTAACAGACGCGGTTCGTCGCGATAGCTTTCGGTGAATGGGTCATAAACCTGGATATGGGACAAAACCGAAAAGGACAGCCACGTGCCGCGTGGAAAAGCAACGAACAGCTGAATTATGTCATACTGTTCACAAGATACCATCTTCGACTCATGATACCACTAATATATATAATTTATACAATTTATTTCGCAATAAATTCGTGAATTTCCTGCCGCAAAGCGTTTGTTGAAGTGTTCAAAAAATGACATTGGGTTCGTTTTTCAAATCTTCAAAACTTAACTTTAGTTTTGTACTAAAGTCTAAATATTAAACAATACAATCTAATATTTTAATTTTAAACTTACATAAACTTATTTATCCATGGATCCTAAAATGTAATGCATGAGTAAACTTAAGGTGCGCCCCTGCCATCCCCTTCTGTCATTAGCGATTGGCGATCGCTTGTTCGGGGTACCAGCCATGGGTCAATATATAATACTAAAAATTCATATTTTGGGCAACGTTTCCACAAAGTTAAGCAACAAAAAAATTGCCTTATTAACAATTACTTCAAAAACATTACGTACCCGATTTGTGACCGTTTGACATTTGAACTAGAATTTTTTACTTTATTATCGACAGAAAATTATCAGGTTTAATGTTTTAAAACCTACAGATCAGAGTAATTTTCGCGAACTACACGTATTATGCGGCGTTCGGGTTATAATGTCTCCAATGTTTGGAACCTATATACACCACACAGTATTAGACACACCATCGACAACAGGGTGTCTTAGACACTCAATGTTTTTTATAAATATTTTTAAAGGTAGCTAGCTAGGAGTATTGCCACTTCTCTACAGTGTCAAACTTCTTGCAGAGTGACGGTGTGATTGACAGTGTGCGGCATTATTTCATAAGGGTTTTTATGGCCTAGATACACATATCAAGAATTTAGAAAATACTACACAACACAGTTGACCAGTAAACCACATAATCTGCAGACGGTGTCCGTTACAGTTAATGCTCGCCAAATTGGTAGCTAGGGGTGTGTTAGACACTGAAAAAATGTAGCAGCTAGGGGGTGTGTCGTACTCCCTCGCCAAGTGATTTACAGTATGGGTATCACCCTGACTGTCTAAACGGTAGCGTCACGATTATAGGGGGTCAAGAGCTGTAAACAGCGGAAACATTATAATTTGAACGCCGCATTATCAGTAATAAAACGACATGTGTTACCGCAACGAAAAAAATGCGTAATGCGAGTTCCCACGTTGTGCGTTGTGAAACGAATTTATTGCCAAATAGCAAATAGGTGCACTGTGCTAACGAACAAATATTACACCGTTTTGCAATAAGTCGCTCTACGTTCGCGAACACAAATGTTTGAATCTGGAATTGGCTACTGCTCTGAATGTTTTGTTCGCTAACAGCGTTTTGCAAATAGTATCAAAACATCATGGTAGGTTCGCAGCTTAAGTTTACTCATGTATAACCCTTGATTGTTGTAAGTGAAGATAACTCATTAAAAGTATTCCAAAGCTTGGGAACAGTGTTTCGCCATAAATAAGCTCTTGAATGACTAAAGAGCTCGGTACACCTGCAAGAATGAAAGGTCATTGCTGGACCCAAAATAAAGGGCCCTTTTGTATACTTTGCTAAACGAGCAAAAATTCTAATGAATTCTCTACTACACACTGAATCAATTGAAACTTGTCTAAGGTGAAATCGCAATTTTACTAATATAGACCACGATAGGAAGCTATAGCTGTAACCACCAACATACATGCTCATAGGGGAACGGCAGGGGATTATCCTCCCTTAATTGTCGGACCCGCCTTTCACTCAGGTGGTCACCAATCCCTCCGTGGCAATTAGCCTGATCCCCTGAGGCTCCGCGCACCACCACCAGCTTGCGGAAAAATTCGACAAAATAGCAAGAAATCGGGGAGAACGAGCAAAAATTGGGCGAAATCAGGAAAAATTGGCAAATTAGCAAAAATTATGGGAAAATTGGTAAAATGGGTGCCTAAAATTTTTAAATTTTTTGCTCCCTGACGGCCTCCAATGCCACTGCCGACACCTAATAATCCTCTGTCGACGAGCGCCTCCCCTTCCGAAGCTCCCGCCACCCCTCTGGGAATTTTCACGTCGTCTATGTATGATCATCAACAATTCTACAAGATACATGCTGATTTGCAATTAAAACAAATTTTATTTGGTACTAACAGATATATATTTTTGATTTAGCTGTTAATTATTTACTACTAAAATTAAACTGAGCGCTGTTTAAATTGGTCTGCTTTTGAATTAATACTCATGCTACATGTTATGAATAGACCCTACGTCAGACATTTCGAACAAAACATTTCAGCTAAATACCTCAGAGCTTAGTTCAAATGGGTTGATTCTCTTGCATTGTAATCCTATAATACCCTGTTTTTAGTAATGCTTCCTATTTTCTACTAAATAAAAACAAAATAGGTGCAATTGAACATAATCCAAAAACAATGATACGTATTGCTGCTAAACATTTACACATCATAAATACATTTATTGATGCGGTAGTAAATGTTTTATTACATTTGATATAAGCTTGTTCATGTGCAACCAAATTCTGACCACGCACTATATTTTACGGCAGTTACGTTTGAGCCAGAATTGATTATAGTTTAAAAATGTTATCGGTATGCAAAGTAAATATTAAATTTTTTTACTGAACAAAGCGAGCGTAGTGATCGATAATTCTTTCAAAATTCGTCACTTCTTTTCCACAATTTTGCATTCGACGCATAGCTAGTTGTGCACTAAGCTGTTTCTATTTTTGTTTGCACTGCTGCAAGATTTTCTGACTCACGTAAAACCTATTCAAATTCACGACCATTTGCTTGTAGCCACAACCAACGTCCTAAGATAGCAAATTTTATCAATGCCATCACAATCGTCGTCTTATCGAGTGCAACGCATTTTTGACAATTTCAATTTAGTGGTAAAGCAGATGGAACAGGGTAAAACAACTGAATCTTCGTAGTATTTATATAACAATGTAAGCGATAGCAGCCGTCAACGTGAGATTTATTTTAAATTGTAACTTGCGCAATTTTTAATTTCTAAAACAGGTAAAAACGTAGTGGCAGTTTATACGTATCAGATCTCAGTACATCAAATTTCAACTGGACTTTTGTAACGTTAGGCTGCTTGTAACTACCTAATTTTAACACAATGACGATACAATCGGACGTTTGTAACCCTGAACATTGTAGCAATATAAAAAATGCCTTAAAACAAATGAATACTGAATACTAGGTCAATGTTTAATATTGCGAAAAAAGGTCATGCTCAGGGTTACAAATGTCCGATTGTGTCGTCATTGCGTTAAAGATAGACTTTTTCTAGAAGCCTAACGTAACGAAATTCAGTTGGAAATAGATGTGTTGAGATTTAGTACGTATAAACTGCTAGAAAAAGTCTCACTTTAACGCAATGGTGACATAATCATACATTTGTAACGCCGGAACATCGCCTCTGTGGCAATATTAAAAACTGTCTTAAAAATAACTGAATGCTGAATAATAGATCAATGTTTAATATTAGGCGGACAAGAACAGTACCAACCTCACGCCACTCTGCTGTCGCCCGAGCGCTTGATATTTATCATTTACCATAAGCAGAAATAAAACTAATTGGTCGATACAACTAAAATAAGCGGCTTTATCCTTCAGAAGTCATCCTCGCAAATTGTCAAACATCACACTTTATCTGGAACAACACTATCTGCTCTCCGCTCTTGATATTAGCAACTCGTAGTAAGTACCATAAATTGATTGTCATAAAACTAATTTGGAGATATAGTCTTGACCAAAAATACATGATATCACCCTCAAGCAAAATATGTCATCGTCATGTTCTTAATCCGTCTTATTTCAGAGTTTTCGAGTAGGTGGTACACCGGTCAACAATTGACATGACGTCTCATTGATGCTTTTTATATGTGATTTGGTATACCGTTTCTTACACTAGATCTCGTTGAAAATGAGTGATTTTGCGAAGCAAAGCAAAAAGTGATATTACAATCTTCATGTCATAAGCAACGTTTTGACGGACTATTTTGTGTCAGAGTGACATTATAAATTTGCTCAGCTTTCGGCATCGCTTAACTGTTGACAATAATTCAAAATATATCAAACGAGTTTTTATGCTGTGAATATTTTCAAGTCAGAATTATTATTCAATACCGCTTTCTGGACACCAATACAAGGCAATATAAGAACTTAGATGAAATGTACGTCAATCATACGATATTTTAAGTCAGGAGCTCTACTTCCGTAAAGTTTTTAGTCAGGAGCTCTACTTTCGTTAAACTAAGTCGATTTAACACTTATCATAACTGCAGCTAGCCATTAATCCTGACTTTTTGAGACAACATAGGGTTCCACCATTTGCTTGTGATACGACGTAAAAATTGTTAAAAATGTTGACAATTTCAGAAATTAGCCTTGGTATATATTAAAAAGATTCTGCTTATAGCGAATTCCGTGCTATAAAATAGTGCTGTGGCTTATAGACTATGTATGACAAATGGAAGTATATTTTGAGTTTGAATTTATTTGGAATATCCAACTTAGTTTACATGCTTTGCCAAAGCACCATAGGATATATAACAAATATCTATAACATATATATAGCAGTAAGAGATATGACAAATGGAAGTATATTTTGAGTTTGAATTTATTTGGAATATCCAACTTAGTTTACATGCTTTGCCAAAGCACCATAGGATATATAACAAATATCTATAACATATATATAGCAGTAAGAGATATGACAAATGGAAGAATATTTTGAGTTTGAATTTATTTGGAATATCCAACTTAGTTTACATGCTTTGCCAAAGCACCATAGTACATATAACAAATATCTATGACATATATATAGCAGTAAGAGATATGACAAATGGAAGAATATTTTGAGTTTGAAGTTATTGGAAATATCCAACTTAGTTTACCTGCTTTGTCAAAGCGCCATAACATACAGTTCGGTCAAGTTCTATGCTGTGCATTTCATTCGAACGGTAGTTGATAAGTTTTGCTTATTGCGTTTTAGTGATTACGTTAATTTATGAGTAGCAGGTTTGTTTAAATGAGACGTTATAATAAAATAAATTTTATTACATATATGTGTATTTTTCACTACCATCCCATAGAATGATGGTGTATAAGATATTTGATTGATAAGTTACATGCTTCTGACAAACGATACGTAGTTACCAGCTGTAGAATGTCTCATCTATAAGCTAATGTGTTATTTTTGCATAGTAATGAACTGTAATGCGTATGCGGTAACATTATTCTCGGCTTATGTCAGACCATGCATAGTTTGCTAATATTGTATTGGATTGCTCAGCAGCTAAGTATTAGTGTTTCGGTTAAACGTTATCTGCCCAATGATGCACAGGTGAGAAAAGTTCTCGAAGATGTCTAGCTGATTGCTGAGGTTGTTAAATTTGACAATCCAGGTACCGATCACGTAATACAACACCGGCTGAATTGCAGGATTGATTGCAGCTGTTCTTGTTGTTAACAACGCGACCGATCGCTATAGGTGATGCATTGCCTCTTACACGCCCCTTGCCCGATTGATACGGTTGGCTATTTTCAGTTCGGATGAGCTCGTGTCAGATAAGATGCTACCCAAGCAGCACAAGCTCTCCACGTATTTGATGATAGTGTAGTTCGGCTGAATATTGATTTGCATATTGATACAACACGTCAACATCTTGGGTCTTGGTGCTGCTTATGGTCACCCGATACGTTCAGTGGTGTTGTCGACTATGTCCAGAATTAATCGCATCTGCTCTTGCGAAAAATATAATCAGTGTATGCTGCGTCAGTAAAAAGCTCATGTGTTGCGCTATAGATGACACTGTCTTCTTGGTGCAATGCTGTTTAATCACCCCATATATGTATGTATAATTGTATAATGTATGTACGTAAATATGTATATATAATTACAAATTTACGAATTTACAAATATCATTAATTCTTTTATTTTGGAAACACTTTTGAACTATCCGTAATGGAATATATCGATCAAATACAATCGATGGATTGCCGATGTAAAAAAATCTAATTACGTTACTGGAATTATTAAAAGCCCTAATAAAAGCAAACTAGAATCGAAGCACTAGTTAATTTTTTTCAAGGATGAATCCTGTAAAACCAATGCAGGTTAAATAAAAATTTTGGCACGTTTATAGTTATGAAATAGCAAGCGATAATTGCCCTAATGCCAATTTAGCATTCTTCAATTCAAAGGCCTTCACTCAGGAGTCTTCAGTATAAATGTGATGCAATTTTGAAATGTGACCATAAACACAAAATGCATATGTATGCGTGAGTCTACTTTAGGTGCGGACACTGGGATTGTTCTTTCTTGGAGTCTGTTCACGATCGTAAAAGCCATCAATGCGCACAAAATCAGGATTTTCCCTATGTACACGAACAAAAATTTGTGATACAGCAACACGTAGGTATATTTCGCTGTCACTATTTTGCGATTTAGCATCCCATTTTTCTGACAATGTACTAGGA
This sequence comes from Trileptium ribeirensis, assembly GCA_030248225.1. Lineage (NCBI taxonomy): Eukaryota > Metazoa > Nematoda > Enoplea > Enoplida > Thoracostomopsidae > Trileptium > Trileptium ribeirensis. Next base: position 50,181 of record JASANE010025536.1, on the reverse strand, counting down.
AAAACGAGATTTTCAAAAGCGTTTCTCCTACACTTATAGACCTCGAACATAGCTGTCCGATTCAGCATATCGTTTGGTGAACTCTGATAACTGTGCAAATTCGCGTGCAAATTCCGTTCGCACATGACGGAGCCTTTGTTTGCGTTCACTATAATGCGAATACCGATTGCATTAATATGGACGTTGGCGATTGAGTTCGCGTTTCCTGGTGTACATACCTGCAGTGGACTCACGCATTTATTGCAAACTCATTCTAAATTGCGTGCACAATAAGTGTGTCAGATTTCAATACAATTGCCCACAAACTGGGGGTCTGACAGCAAATCAACTCGTGAAGAAACAACACCTAACGCCTAAGTGCAAAAGTTGCACAGGCACCTTTTGAATGAATGTAGCGTTATTTTGAAATGTTCTACTTACCTATTGTAAACTCATTCTAAAACCCATGTACAGTCAGTGTTTCAAATTTAAACACAATTTCTCACAAACTGAGGGTACGAAAGTCCGCTTTAAGTAGCAAATTGGACCCTGAAGCGCACATAAATCATTTAATGTAATATCTCAGTAATGTTTAGTTACATGGCGCTCGCAGAACTTGTATCACTAATATGATATATCCATGGCGAATAAAAAATTTTAACTCGTGATAAACATTTGTATAAATACGACGACGCCATTATACGAAAATGTCGTGTATGAAAAAATTATATAGTAGATCTGTCATATAGCGGAAATAAAATGTATGCGTATATATTTATGTATAATTTTTTTCGAAAACTATATGCTATAGATGTTTAGTAACCGTATATTTGTAAATATCTCTTAATTATTGGTGGTTCCAATAGATTCACAAAAATTGAACTTAACTTTTATTAAATTTGCAAAAAGACACCGAACGCCCCTGCTTTATCATGTATATTGATTATTTTAAAATGGTATTTGTATGATATATTGATTTGAGTGACATACAAACCAACCGATTGGTTATCGAACAAATAATACGTTTTAATCAATGTTTTATAATTAACCGAGAACCCAGTTGACTAACATTGGTACCTTGTTCGTGTTAACGCTTTGAGTATACCGCCTAAGATTAAGTATCTTAGTTCGGCGGTACAATCATAACATTATGAAAACTCAATGCAACAAAGCCAGTGCCGGCTAAAATAAATTTGAAATCAGAAAAATCCTATGTTTACTAGCTCACTTCGCTCTCTCATTCCACTCGAATTCAATTATACAATGGTGTCGCGAAGAATTTGATGTCACGAATACTAGTAAATAGAACGTTTGTAAACCCATGTCGATGCTTTTTAGGGAATCACAGAATTTGGAGCATTGTAATCCGATATAAAGTCAGTGCCTCAAAACTGAAGATTCCAAGACTCCTCACTGATGGGGCCTTAATGATACATTTATAGGTCTATGTCTAAAGGCCACATCTTTGTGAAAACAGGGGTTTGGCCTTGTGTTTTATTGTTTCGCAATGCTGCTCAACTAATACACAATAATTGTGTTGAAACGTCAACGTACTCATTTTCCTATAACAATATATACTTCCAACGATAAATATTTCGGGCTCAAACAAAATCTTTATACGGTTTTACTTTCGGGTAGTTTTATGACTTGGGTTACATATAAAATCTTTCTTTTGTTTTCGGAAAACAAGAACTATTTGTATATTGCAACGATCAATATGTACTATATTGCCAAACATCATTTTAATTTATTATTACTCGAACGCGGGTGATCCTACTTTTAGTTTCAGCTATTTCAATAACAATTGGGAAGAATATGAAAGCAGCTACTAATTCAGTAATATTTATTTTTACATTCATTTTCTTGATCGATGCCATCTTCGCAGGCCAATTTTTTACATTTAGTAAGTTATTACAAATGTTTTTTCGATGTTCGACTGTATTTATGTTTCAATTTTTACACATAATTTTGTGAGTTACTAACTACCATCGACCATGATGGTCATACATGGGTGCACTATGCTAAATAAAAGAGGGAGAAATGGTGCTACGAAATAATTTGGGAGCCTGGCTCGATCGAAAATTGGGGGTAGGAGGGTGCAGCCCCTAGCTCCGTGTCTGCTTTCTGAGACGCTATGGTCGCAGTGGTAATATGGTGATATTGTTTCAATTTTTTCCACATTTAGTAAATTAACTAAAATGTTTGCTTGTCGAGTAGGTAATTTTTTGTTTTTGTCCAAAAGTTTGCATGTTACTGCCGTCGATAGTAATTTTTACACAACTTTATTTCTAATCAAAATTTTGGATGTTGACAAAGTGAACAGTATGCGTTAGCCAGATAAGTTTTACATGCAATATGAACAGATGAATCACATAGTACACCATACATTACCAAGTTTTTTATAAATAATGAAATTTACAATAAATGTGCCAGGTTTGGATTCCTTATACTCTAGCTTAAACGCTGTTCGGGCACTATCAGTGCTAATGGTCATGCGTAAAACACCGCATTGCGCGGTTTGGATTCCTTATACTCTAGCTTAAACGCTGTTCGGGCACTATCAGTGCTAATGGTCATGCGTAAAACACCGCATTGCGCGGTTTGCATTCCTTATACTCTAGCTTAAACGCTGTTCGGGCACTATCAGTGCTAATGGTCATGCGTAAAACACCGCATTGCGCGGTTTGGATTCCTTATACTCTAGCTTAAACGCTGTTCGGGCGCTAATGGTCATGCGTAAAACACCGCATTGCGCGGTTTGAATTTCTAGCTTAAACGCTGTTCGGGCACGACAATGGTCATGCGTAAAACACCGCATTGCGCGGTTTGGATTCCTTATACTCTGTTGCTGTTGGGCTATGTGCTTGGTTGCGACGCTTGCGCGGTTTGGATTCTTATTCTAGCTTAGCTGTTCGGGCACTATCAGCGCCAGGTCATGCGCAAACGCATTGCGCGGTTTGGATTCCTTATATTGAAGCTTCGCTGTTCGGGCATATCAGTGCTATGGTCATGCGTAAACGCATTGCGCGGTTTGGATTCTTATATCTAGCTTAAGCTGTTCGGGCATATCGTGCTATGGTCATGCGTACACGCATTGCGCGGTTTGGATTCTTTATTTAGCTTAAGCTGTTGGGCATATCGTGCTATGGTCATGCGTAACCGCATTGCGCGGTTTGGATTCTTATATCTAGCTTAGCTGTTGGGCATATCGTGCTATGGTCATGCGTAACCGCATTGCGCGGTTTGGATTCTTATATCTAGCTTAGCTGTTGGGCTATCGCGCTATGGTATGCGTAACCGCATTGCGCGGTTTGGATTCTTATATCTAGCTTAGCTGTTGGGCATATCGTGCTATGGTATGCGTAACCGCTTGCGCGGTTGGATTCTTATATCTAGCTTGCTGTTGGGCATCGTGCTTGGTTGCGTCCCGCTGCGCTGTTCGGATTCCTTATACTCTAGCTTAAACGCTGTTCGGGCAATATCAGTGCTAATGGTCATGCGTAAAACACCGCATTGCGCGGTTTGGATTCCTTATGCTCTAGCTTAAACGCTGTTCGGCCTACGGCTTGGTCATGCGTAAAACACCGCATGCGCGGTTTGGATCCCCCTATCTCTAGCTTAACGCTGTTCGGGCACTATCAGTGCTAATGGTCATGCGTAAAACACCGCATTGCGCGGTTTGGATTCCTTATACTCTAGCTTAAACGCTGTTCGGGCACTATCAGTGCTAATGGTCATGCGTAAAACACCGCATTGCGCGGTTTGGATTCCTTATACTCTAGCTTAAACGCTGTTCGGGCACTATCAGTGCTAATGGTCATGCGTAAAACACCGCATTGCGCGGTTTGGATTCCTTATACTCTAGCTTAAACGCTGTTCGGGCACTATCAGTGCTAAGGGGGGGTGGGGGTGGTGGGGGGTGTTTTGTGTGTGGGTGGTTGTGGGGGTGTTTTGTGGGGGTGGGGGTTTTGGTGGGTTTTTTTATGGTCATGCGTAAAACACCGCATTGCGCGGTTTGGATTCCTTATACTCTAGCTTAAACGCTGTTCGGGCAATATCAGTGCTAATGGTCATGCGTAAAACACCGCATTGCGCGGTTTGGATTCCTTATACTCTAGCTTAAACGCTGTTCGGGCACTATCAGTGCTAATGGTCATGCGTAAAACACCGCATTGCGCGGTTTGGATTCCTTATACTCTAGCTTAAACGCTGTTCGGGCAATATCAGTGCTAATGGTCATGCGTAAAACACCGCATTGCGCGGTTTGGATTCCTTATACTCTAGCTTAAACGCTGTTCGGGCACTATCAGTGCTAATGGTCATGCGTAAAACACCGCATTGCGCGGTTTGGATTCCTTATACTCTAGCTTAACCTTGCTGTTGGCTAAGGCGCGAAAACACCGCGCGCGGTGCATCCGATACTCTTAGCTTAACCGCTGTTCGGGCACTATCAGTGCTAATGGTCATGCGTAAAACACCGCATTGCGCGGTTTGGATTCCTTATACTCTAGCTTAAACGCTGTTCGGGCAATATCAGTGCTAATGGTCATGCGTAAAACACGGCAGTGCGCCAGCAGGTACGCTGCTTAAAAAATTTGAACCTGCCACTGCTAAAAATTCGCGAATTGTAAAGAACAGCAGTAATATAATGTCATTTTAGGCCGTGAAATGCTAGTTCTTGCACGCTTATGATCTAGCGAATGGGGTTATTTTTTGTGATGTTTACTCCTGTAGCTATGTAATAAAGGCAATTCTGCGTTGTCAGAAAACCAATGTAATCAATTTTATAGTTGTCGTGGTATGGATGACAATAAAAAAGTAAGCTTTGGGTTTGGGTTAACAAACGTTAACTTCGTGCAAATGCTTTTCAATAGCAATATCATGTCACAAAGCATTATATGCATTGATCCTACACGCACATTGGCCTACTTCAGCACTTTTTTCCATAAAATAAAATCAACGATGTAAGAATACAAATTATACATACAAAACGTCTGGAAAGCTATATATGAATACCAACAAAGCCACGAAGCATTTCGATGCGAAAACAATGGTTTATTTGAAACCAATCGAGTAAAGCTAATGGCGTTTTTAAACGGGTGGAAAATCGTAATTTTTCGTTTATCGTTTATGTGAGTTATACTTCAATTTCGGGTGAATGAGTTTGTTTCGTTGGATAGTAAAAATTTACGTCGATGTATGACGACGTACCATTTAGCCAAAATGGCTAAAACTGTTGATTTACCAAATCTTGGAACATTGTCACCAATTTTTCGCAGCTGATATCTTGAAAATACGGTGGCCACTATCCAGAATCAGCTCATTAAGATGTACAACTTTATTAAAAATTACTTTTTTGTTGGTCCACGTATTCCTGTGCCGCGGGACCTGAATCTGGCCCGTCTAAACTTTCCTAGAAATATCGGTTTTTCAAATTTCAGTACGTTATTGCTTGTTTATACCGTAAAACGAGTGTATTAAGAATTATAAATTATGCTGAACACGATGTTTTTGTCACCTAGAGTGTAACTTGGCTATATAGTCTACAACATTCCATGCCTTCTAGTAGTTTGCAAGGCGTTTAGAGTCGGCGAACCGAATTTTCATAATATAGTTTGTGTTTAGATGAGTGGTTATATAATGGTTTCAGGCATTGGTTATAGGAGGGGTTGGGGGTTATCGCCGCTAAGCGTCGTACCTCCCCTCCTCATGTCAAATCTGCCCGGAATGTACAGGTCCACCCCAACACCACTCCCTCCAGCTGGGAGAACACTTTAGAAAATATTGGGAAAAATATGGTGCAAACTGGATAAAATTTGCTTAAAATGGGCAAAAATTTAAGGAAATTAGAAGAAATTTACCCCAAATTGGCAAAAATTGGGGGAAATGTTAACAAAATTTGGAAAAAGTTTTGAGTTACGGATAATTTCAAAAATTTACTCAACCTAACCTACTCCCCTCGAGGACCTCCGTCTCGTTGATACACCCCTATAAGCCGACGAACCTTAGACACCTGTGCTTTCAAGGTATATATGTAGAACGGTCTAGTATAGATTTTTCAACACGGGTAATACAGTGGAGTTGTCATCTAGAATACAGTATCAATGTACCATAGCTCTCAGGGGTTTTCAAGGAGTTTAAGTAGGCTATCCACGAACCCATTTACCGAAGGAAATTGGTCTGTCGTTACTTATTTGATCACGAGTTGTTTTCTGGGTCTTTAGATAATCTAAGATTTTGTGACACACAGAATACGATGGTGGTACTACTTAACAGCTATCAGACCACTATTATAGGACGTCATGTGTTCCAGAGCTTCCAAACGTGTTGCAGGTTTTTAAATATAATGACAACGGTATATGATCCACAATTCGGTTCATTTCACTCTCGCCCACAATCTACTAGAAACCATTTTGAGTAAAAACTAGTACGAACTTCGCTGCTACAGACTATAATATTTGAATACATGGAAGGATCTAGTCTAGGCTCTTTTCCTTTATCCCCCCAGCCCGCGTTTGCTCAAAAATGGCCAGATTCTGGAAATTTCGGTATTTTTATGATCCTCGATACCTCCCCTGATCATTTCAACCAAAAAATTGAATTTTTAAAATTTTCGATTTTTTGGGTCCCAAAGATCCCCCCTTGGGAACCCAAAAAATTTTTTCTTAAAAATTGGATTTTACCCACCATTCGATGCGTCTTGACGAGCTGAATCGAATGGTGTTACATTTACCGGGATCCACTAACAAAATCATCAGGTGAAATGAAACTAACAAAATGATCAGGGGAAGTCTCGAGGATCACAAAAATACCAAAATTTGTAGAATCCGACCATTTTTGGGCAAACGCGGGCTCGGGGGATAATGGAAAAGAACCAGCATCTATTTAATTTTTATCACATTTTCACCGTATGTTACCTACATAGTTAAATTTGTACTTACTTCATCCAAGTTCTTCCATTTAATACGGGACAGAAATCTTTCAAAGCTCAAAATTGCTAATTCTTGCTTAAATATAACTCAAATATTTCACAGTGCATGCACGATTAATTTGCAGCCTCCGTAGCATTTGCTTAAAGTGTTATGTTGAACAACGATGAGATATCCTTTCCCAAGCCTGTAAGAACATGTACGCTTTCTAAATTTAATGTAAAGGAATTTGTCATGTTGAATATACGTAAACTCGGTATTCACATTTTTAGCGAGACAGATTACTGAGGAAATTTAAGGTTTGGACTTAAAACTCAGAGCAGGCATTTTAATATCGCGAATGCTGAATGGAGAATAGCTGTTACTTATATAACAGTTTCAAATATAGCCAAAACAATACTATTTAACTTAAGTTTATAATGCAGTCTTCTTGTAGACAAAACAATTCAAAATCTGAATCTCATTATGTGTGTATAGCTATTTCTTAAACTTTTTCATCAAATAATAGCTAATTTCATCATGAACTATTAATTCAACGTAGTGTTTTGTCTATGTTTCTTTTTGTATTAAAATTATTATGTAGCATGTGAATTAATATGTAGTAAGGGTCTTTTCGTATTTGGGAGTGGGGGTTCAGGGGAAAGGCGCATATAGCATGAATGCGTACGTCAATCAAATATCTTATTCACGGCTATCCTGTGGGATGATGGCGAAAAATAAGCTTTGTCTAATTACAGTTCACGAAAACAGACAGGTACAGATTAATGTATTCATCATCAGCCTGTCAAATTCATTAGCTAAAAAAGCCAAATCTGAAAAAAAGATCCAAGAAATCTTTTCTTACGTTTTACGCATTAGTATCGTAACCGATCAGGATAATTGATCTTGCTCAACAATAATTTTGTTCACCAAAGCTGTTACAGTTATAGATTTTAGCACTTTTATAAACACTTGAAAGTTTTCTATGATTATGCTGCAAATATTAAAGTACGATGTGTATAGCTGGAAAATCGGCAGTTGTTAAACGTTTGAAGCACCTATAAATTGCAAGCTAAAATTACCGACAATAACGGCTGTAATTACCTATTGCGAAAACCTAAGAGTGATAAATACGCAGTTTATGTGTAGCTTAATAATTTAATTTGGCATATTTCTTAGGTGCAAGTAGCCTCAATTCTCGAACTACAAACATTTCTTTTGCGGACAAACTCAAAACGGAAACTCATATTTTATAGATTAAGTATACATAGACTAACGCCGTTATGCACAGTCGCAGGCGTTTATTAAACATATGGTCCGCTATGTTCCATTGTTTTACCAGACAAATTTACCAGATTCTTCTTCCAGACTACGTCTGCAGAAGTCGCATAGTTAAATATTATTATTATTATCATAAACCATTAGAATGAATTTCGTTCGCTACCAGGTTGGAAACAATGTAGGTTTATAGGAACATTTTAACAGTTTCACTTTCCATTTATGCGTCTGGCAGTCGGGCTGCTTTTGTGTGCAAAGGTAAATAGTGGAGTTAGTCGATAAGCTTTATGTCGGGCTCATAGGCAAAATTTGGTGATTATTTATTTTATTTTATATATTTTAGCCGAGTCACGAGACGACAACGGTCAATCAAGAGATTTACTTGCTCAAAGCGGACAAAAATGGGGAAATGGTGGAATCGATGAAGCGAAACTTGAGCAACTATGTAAAGTAATTATAGAAGATGTAAGTACTATTTCATTAATATTTGTTGCCGTGATAATTATATCAAACGACCGTCATAAGTTTATTTATCTGTTTATATACTGTTGCTGTAACTTAGCCATTTAACCCTTTTATGCCCGAATTAATTAGTCTATCGTGTAACGTTTGACAAGCTCAAGCCTGAGCCAGTGATCGAACCCGGGACATGAGATTGAAAGTTGCGTTAAGCAAACCACCGAGCTATCGGGGAGCTGTTGCTTGGTTTCTTATGGAGCCTTACAACGCGAGCGAATAACAACACAAATGGAAGCATTAGACACACTCAGTAAACACAACGACTCACAATGTGCGTTACGTTCGTTTGGACCTAGTTGGCATAAAAGAACTAATGTCAAGCGTTGTGTTCTGACCGTGTGTTATGTTAGTTTTTTGGACAATCCTTACTAATCATGACAATCGTTCATCGCTTGCTCAAAGGCTTGCGCACGGCAGTTGTAGTTAAGCAATCCTAATTCAACAAATCACACTTTGTCTTCTGCACCGTACTTGACATAAGAGAGTGTGCTTCTTCTACCTTCTTCGTGCTCTGTTCTGTAGTTCCGCATAGACACAACGTAAATTCGAGTTCTTGAACGTCAAGTAAAATGCGATGGCGACTGCTGTAAATTCGCAGTAAGCAACTGACAAAATGGGTGAAAGATTCGTAGAAGGGTGTTGCGTCCCTTTGAGGACATGTTCATGCCAAGCTACCTGTAAACAGGATTTACAGTCTTAGACAGCAGTATCTGTTTCTTTTCACATCCGTTTCCTTATCAACTATTTTCAATCTTTTTGGAACCAGTGTACAAAGTAAATCAATCGCTGACAAAAACAAGACTCATCCATGTGGTTTACATATCACTTGGTCACCAACTTTTGCGAATTCTGTAGTCTCTAACTAAAACTCTAAAGAAATCGTACTGTTGAACCGTCTGTAATAGCGGTTTACCAAACGATGGCTTCCGCTTGATATCGAGCTTTTTTCAAGACTGTTTCACATAACTGTTATACATACTAGAAGCCTCGGTCGGCGAATTCCCAACTACCTGGAAAAACTTAATTACTTGAAAAAACACACAAAACGTAAAAAACAGTACTAGAAATGGAAACATTAATTCCTAGCATTGTAATACATTTCACAATATATTAACCGCCACAAGATATAATCTAGAAAGAGTAGAAATTCGTTTGGACCGTTGACGACGAAAGTTTTGCTTTGGCCGTAGTCAAAAGTAGTAAAAGTCATAACTAACGGACCATATGTTTGCGGAAAAACAACACGAAACATTTATCATTATTTTATATAAAGCTGCTGGTTTGGTTCAAAAACTCGTATTTTCGACGAATTTAACGGACGAAAGGTCTAACGGTAGTTGATATTTGGCTGCTTTTGAAGGCAGTGTTGTCTCTACAATGATCTGATAACTACAATGAACAGGTCACAAAGTTACAAAATGATGATCTGGTTTCTTCTCTGGTATGTGTTCACTATCAATATTGCTGTAACGGTACACCCTTTAGAAGGCCAGTTAGTGATGGTCCAGTTTACAGCATTTAACGTCAAAGCTTATATTTACATTATATATGCCATCCAAATCGTCGGGGCGATAGAGCCCCGCCAACATTTCTGCCAATTTACCCAATTTTTCCGCAATTTTTGCTCTAAAAGTTTTCGCGGCTCTGCGACGGGCGGCGGTGGGAAGATGGAGCCTCCGGAGATGTATATATGGTTTCGGGGTGCGAAATTTTTGGGGATACCCGCTGCCTAACATAGACACCCATGCATTATACAAAAATTGTATCTCGCCCCAAAAGCAACTCGAAAACACTTGACATGCTCAATATTTTTAAAGCCAAATTTAAACAGCATTTTTTTCATACCAAAAAGATAGATAAATCATTGCTTGGAAAGTGCTTTTTACGTAATGAAACGTATTCAACATCGTTTCGTTTTGGAAAAACAGATGCGCTGTGCTGTATATGTACTTTTAAGACATTCAGTTCAAATTAATCGCCATTTAAACATTAATTGAATAACACTTTAGAAAACAATACTAGGCCAAAGTTATACGTCACCAGGAGCGCAGGCAGAGGCGCAGGCCATGGGGAGACGGCTCTCCCCCGCCCCACTCCCCAATTCAAAGTGACCGGTGAAAATTTTGGTAAGGTCCCCCTTATGCTTGGATTTTTTCAGAGTTGATGAGATTTAACAATTATCCCCTTATCAGAATATAAGTATGTCGTTAGTTATATCAGTTACGAATGCAATTGAGCGCTGGTCACTGATATATAAAATCTTGCGACAATAATAACTTTGCAAAACATTTTGTCTGCGGCTATCCCAAAGCCTGGCTACGCCACTATACGTCAGATCACCCTGTGGCCATAGTGTAGTAGCAATGTTATAAGAGCCTACGAACCCACCTGTTGTGTGCTCTATTACATCATATAACACTACTGTAGCCTACCCCTAAAGTATTTAGAAATATATTTTTATAACCGACACGAATGTTTTGCATTAGAGATCGAGAAAATATCATTTCAATTTGGTTGGTCACAGAACTTCGAATAGTAAATTTTTTCTTGCGTCTTTATTAATACTGTAAAAAACATACACGAATTTAACTCGTTGCAGACCGCGGCAGTAGTTAGCGATAATATTGCAATCTGAAACAACCTTAATTCTGTATTTTTACAAGTTTTGTTTACTGAATATAATTTTGCTATTTATTTAAATCAGGCCAAACGCGGACAGCAAAACAGCGCATTTGAATCATCAAACAGCCAAAATTATCGCTTCAAACGATCTGAGCCTTTAGCAGAATTATGTGGAAGATTTGATTTATTTAAATAGTAGATATTTTGTCTTAAAATATTCATCGACATATATACGACTAAATAAAATAAAATTTAACTCATGCATATTTAACCGGGCAATTTAAGCAAAGTGACATTATTTTCTTCTGTTGTTGCATTGCGTTATACAATTTTGTGCCTATATTGCACAACACTGCACTGCTGTATTTAATTATCTGTCAGCTGTAGACCGTGTAAAGCGCGTGGAATACGTTTCGGATCCATCCGATCACATTGAAAAGATAATATAACCAAGTCCGGTGATTGATAGTATTAAACACAGATTAATCAGGTTTACCACTGTTCTATTTTGGCAAATGTGGCAAACTTGATATATAATCTAATGGTAAGCAATCCAGGCGAGTTGCCAGCCGTTGACGCTTGTGATCCCATCTTAATATTGTTGGTAAGCGCAGTCAGAAGGGTCGCTGCTAGATCGTTGTCCAGACAGTGGTGTATACTGAAGGAGTCCCCATGTCCTTCAGGGAAACGGTGGGCTCTCAACCGAATCATAACATAATGTAAACAATTAATGTTAAAGCTGATTGAAAGTTATTCCTATTTGTCTCCCATTTCTTATCCGATGGAAGAAATCGACAATTCAAATTTATGACGTGTGGTATGTTTGTTGCAAAAAGATAAAAATCTCGGTACAACTTTTTTACACTCTGTCAAAATATTTTTGAGCAAAAAATGTCAAATACTAAGCGCATTAAGTGGCGAGATCACAATTATCGTCCAAACTACGTTGAAATATTAAATTAACTTTTTTATAACGTAAATTTACCAAAGGAAACGTAATTTTTTGGGAAGGCATGATTAAGCTGTGAACCAGTACAATCAGTCACAAGTGAAGAAACAAGTGTTTGGTGAGATCAAACGAATTTTAAATTTTGAAATGTATGTCCCAAAAGTACACCCGTTAGCATCACGGTATTTCGTTTTCACCCACATTAACTCGACAAGCAGCTTCTAAAAGACACACCTATACCGAGGTGGAGCTGGAAATACATTTTTATAACACCTATGACTTGATGTGGGGACATCGTCTTAGATACTCATAATTTAAGAGTCCATGCAGTGAAGTAATTGTCTGTCATCGGAACAAAGTGCAAGCGTTAGTTTCAAAATTTCACTCGATTTTAGTTTTTAAAGAAATGAGAAATTACCGGCCTTCTCCGCGACGCGATTCCAGGCCCCAAATTGGAAGCGCCAGCCGACATCCCACTGGTGGCCATGGGCTAAGGTGGAAGTAAGGAGCGTGTTCGAGAGGTATCAAAAATATGATTATAAAACTAAGATGAGATGGTATAATTAGGTAAGGGGCCACGTCAGGGATGGACCGGCCTACCAGCGGTCGGAGATACCCTTTTAACAGAATAGAGATGCGCGAGTTCGGTAGTGGCAGACGTTGCATTGCCCCGGGCACAAGCGAGGTTTAGGTTTATAATGTGTCGAAGCAACGTGACGAATAAATGCAATAAAAACAATGAATGTAATGAACTGGCTGTGTAAATTTAGTTGGAATAAATTAATCACTCTTGTTACTTAAGTTCGTTAAAAATTGTGCCATCTGCATTACCGTTAGAAAATAAACAAAATAAATCATATTGTACTCGTGCCTTACACTTTGGCGCAGGTAAATTAGATCGCATGATGAACTCAACAAGTATTACTCTTCACTCGTATCATACACTACAGCAACTAAATACTGCCAGCTCTTACTCATATACCGGTAAAGAAAATCCTTTATTTTATGTTTCCCCCAAAACTTCGAAATCTGTTACGCTGTAGCTTGTTCAAGTAAACGTGGCTACAGCAGAAATCCTAGACAGATTAACGATAATAACAGTAGCTAGGATTCGTCTGCTAGAATTAATTCATTAATATAAATAATAAAGCGCTGCATCTAGGCGAGCGAAAATGAAAGTACCTATCTCAATAATATTATAAATTATGCAGCTAAATACACTCGGTGAAGCATATATACGTATTATTATTATAGATTTACCAGCGGCTACAAAGTAAGTTCTCAAAGGCAGGCTGCCCCAAGTACATATTTGATCAAAAGCGTCAGCGCGAAACGTCTGCCGGGAACTTCTGAACGAGAAACGGGCTACGATACTAAAGTTGTTTAGCTCGGCACAGTCCGTGTCCCATAGCCACAATGAAATGAGCACCATTTGTATGTTAACAGCTCCCTGGACAGGTTTTAACTTTGGCGGGGTCGGGTAACCATATCAAAGACGCAAAATATCTAAAAATGGATTCGTTAAAATTTAGGTTGGAATAGTAAGCCTAACATATATAAATTATTGATAGCTCTGATAGGATCAGATCCTTTATGTGGCGTGTTCAGAAAACAGGCTACAGCTTATCTCATACTAAAAATACTTGATTAGTTTTAAAAGCAGTGATAATAAGCCTGCAAACTTAGTCCTATACATGCACCTATGTTTTTAAATAATTCTGGAAAGCACCATGCCTCGCCGTGAAGTGCTCGAGTAAGCGGGCCCACAGCATCAAAATGTCACATTTTATAAAATTTTCTTGATATTTATAATAATTGAACGATGCGGGTAACCAACATAATATCAGTTGTCTATAAAAGTATTTTTCGAAGATATTATAATGAGCTATATTGGCTCTAACAGCATCAAGCCCTGTCTTAGCATGACCAGGTAGCCAGGGCTAAGGCAGAGGTTGAGACTGGATTTCATTATGAAAACCACACGTGTCTTTGTGAAATAATGCTCTACACTCAGTAGTTATATTTAGCTGTACTGTTTGTGTCATAAATGAATTAAACAACAAAAACTTGGTGTGTTACCTTTAAATGTCGTAGTATTCTCAAAATTACACCAACAGCTAAAAATAGTATGTACAGATCGTCTAAAACAAACGATAGTTAATAAATCAAACGAGGCTGTCATTAAACCGGCTAGAACAAGACTCTCTAGTTGCGGCCAAAACAACAGATAGTATTATCCGGGTTTGAGCAAACGCAATACGGGCCTCGCGAGATTAAGCATTTTGTTAACGGCAATTACGAATTAGTGACTAGCACTATTAGGAGTTATGCGCATCACATCCAGTAGAGTTCGTAACGAGCCTCAAATGTTAAACCAAAAAGCGAATACATGACTACCAGTGACCTGTACCCTAGCTTAAAGACTACAAAACTTCGCAAACAGTTGAGATCGGCCTAATTTGGAGTAATAAAGCAGAGTCGTGATGAAGAAAATTTTAATACCGAAATTTGAAAGAAAAATGGCAGTAAGTTGTAACAACGAGTAACAAAATGTAAAATATAATGAGTAACTAGCATTATTGATTAAATATTATACCGGTAATAAATAACCATGACTTGCATATTTACATTGTGTAGCAATAACAATTTTTATGTTTTTGTGTGTTTTGTGACAACAACATAACAAAGTTTTAGCAATTTCCATGTATTATGCGCAACTAAACTTAAAATGACCCCGTTGGCCATACCATTTTGTCAAAACCGATGTAGAATCAAAAACCATTATTACGGAACAACCAGGCAATTTGGCACGGTTTTTCGTTAACCAAAATTGGACAAAGTGGAAACCAACTGCCAGAAATTACTAAATGTCTCGGAACAGAATTTTGGCGATTTCTTATTAATAGAAAACGGTTCACTGCCAATTAGAACATTGACTAATTCAGGATTCGCTTTTGTTCGCCAACACGAACGTGGTTAAAACTTTTAGATTTCAGCATTTGCAAACATTGCCATCTCAAATGAAGTTGAACAAATTTTTGTTCACAAAACGAGTTAAATTTTCTGTAAATGTTCAAGTGTTCGCGAACAAACAATTTTCATATTTTAAATTTTCAAAAAATTTGTACAATCAAATTATTAACCTGGAATCATAGTCGAATACGATATGGAAAAGAACTTGTTCGCGAACAATTTCACCCACAAAATGTTCACTAATAAATTGGAGATTCAAACACAGCGCGAGCGCGATTAGTAAGTCATACTATTTAAGAACTACGTTTGTGTTCGGGAACAACAGTTGCTTGAGAATATGTTTGTGTTGTCGAACAAATTTTATTTTTTATACGTTTGCTTTCACGAACAAGTTTAAAAATTCTTCATTTCAAATGTTGAACAACAGGTTTAAAATAGTTTCCATAGCTGTGTTATTGCACCAGATGTGTCGAGCGATTCTTCCCTGTAACACTGTTCATGAACAAAACTCACCAATATAAAACTCACAAAGTTACGTTTTCAACAATTTGTGGATTTCATTAACGAGTTTGAGAACCAAAAATTACCCATTTCGCACCGCCGTACGGCTGTTCTTTAATGCGTTTACCACATTATGCAATCACAAAGAAGCGGTGTGTTGCATAAAATATGGCAATTTTAAAAATAGTATGATGGGCGGGGTCATTTTAAGTTTAGTCGAGCATTAATGGATACAGGCACCCAAGATCATCAAGTTCGCGACTATACCTGGCGTCTTTGCAAAATTCGTTTATCTGAAAAATTTAAAAACGTATATATGTGTTAGTGCGGACAAGTGACACAGGATTTCTCCGAAATACAACGTGAGCTGTTAGACCATAACCGCCGAGCCACCTAAGCATCAAATTTATCCGGCCTGCTCGTTGGGCAACTCCTAGGCTAGGCTAATGCGAAGACACAATTCCGGTAACTATGTCCCACATTAATGAATACTTAGAACGTTACAGCCTCCGACGATAGAGCAGGCCATGTTGAGACGTCCTGGAACAGACGGGTGACAAAAAGGTGCCGGAAAAGAAGAAATATCAATTTCACTTGGAGGTTCCCGTTTACGAGCAGAGCTGCCTTGTTTCTGGGCTACCATATCTTTTCGCCGGGTCTTACTTTGCCTGACGATCCCGCCACCTCGGCGGGAATCCAAAAAAAATATGAAAACGCAGGCAACCTCCTTCCATTTCACTCAGTATTTTTAAATGCATATGAGTGTGGTGTATCATGAAATCGCGAAACAAAACAAGAAAACACATATGCATACAAAACAACAAAAAATAAATTCAGTAATAAAGCAGAAAAATGAAAAATGTGTTAGACAACACAAGTCGAAGAAAAAAAGGAAAACTCGTAAAACTGAAATGAGTAACTGCCGGCCATACTAGCTAGCTAGCTATGTATCGCGCATATATAGCCAAAAGTCAATTATTTATAAAAACTATATTTTTCAGGAAAAATTTTTCGTAAATTTTTATAATTGAAAATGAGGATAAAGATGAGGTTGAAAATGTAATTTCTGAAATTGTTATAAGGTAGCCAGTCAATTGAAAGCCGGGTAATAGTACGATGATAGTAAAGCAAATGGGTTAATATTGTGAAAAGCAGATCCATCCCAATAATCAGGCATAAACAAAGACACCAAACCATGAAATCAAAATAAAGTAATACGTGTATACGCTTCTACATGGGTTGCAACAATGACAGTGACCAATGTGAGCAATTAATGTACTTTGAACTGAGCGAATTTATTTGAGCTTAAAAGTTTAGGCATCAGCATACATTGTTAACTCGTTCCTTTTTTCAAGGTTGTGTAGAGGTGCGAAAGTACAAAATAGAGTAAAGAGTTGTCATTTTCATGTCTCATGAATATGACATTCACGAAAAGTCAAAGTGTTGTGCTGTAAGTGAAACGTGAATATAACATTCACGTTTCACTAACAGCACAAACGGCAACGAGTCTAATAAATGGATGGCACATCAATTTAAATCGGCATAGTTTTGGGTCAGTTCAATTTGGAATTGTTTTAAGAAAAATATTCAAGTGTGCTGTTACCGGTTGTCCAGATCAACCGTCAAACCATGAAAGTTGTAACAAAAATCCAAAGCAAATTTGGTTATAATTAGAGTGCGAAAGATTCTGCTTAAAGTTTGTTTAAGTACTCAAAATGTTAGAATTCTGTTGGAATAACCCTCAGATCCAATGCTTCCTCTACTCATTTAGGGCTGTGCTAAACTCATCTAAGCATCGCATTGAAGTTGAGTTAAGCTCATTCTGAAACCCTAGGGCTGTGCTCAATTTGTTTTGAAAAGTTACCTCAAAACTCTGAACTGACCTTAACTGAAATTTAAAGATTGCTTTTATTGATAGAGTAACTAGTTACTAAAACTAAGTTAGGAAACGATTAGTTGAAACTTGATTTTAAACTGAAAGACCTCATTTTTAGAGAAAATCGTAATTGTCAAACCCCAGGAATACAATGCTAAGACGAGTTCTTAGCACAGCAAGTACACTTTAGCACAGCAAGTCGTTTGGAAACGTATATTTTTAATCCTTGCAAGCCTACATTTCCAATGATATCCCTAGGGACCTAAATTATTTAAGGCAGATGAGCTTGGGAATCTTAGATTGGTCAGCGTGCTACTGGCAAAATTACCAAAATTCTAGTTTAATATGAATTTGCCCCTACTTATCAAATTCACCAGAGTTGGTAAAGAATCGTGTAAAATGGCCTCAGAGAACCAAGCAAAAAACGTACCAAAAGAGAGAAAATTTTAAGTCCTTACAAAATAACTCAAAACTGAGCTTCTCTCAGATACGAACTCTAAACGCGAGTTCATAGTACTTCGTCGAGCGCAAATTCAACCTGCAAACGCCTCTGCTTAATAGCTCCGATGAAATCGTCTGAACGTTGTCGAAAAATTTGAAAACTGTGAGCTCTACTAACTCGCCCAACATCCAATAGTACTGTAGTCGGTTGAAACCAGTTTTTTTATAATTTTCAAGTCAAAGGCATTTAAAAGAATCACTTTTATCTTAGACATAAATACCTGGTTAAAGAATAGCCGCTTGAAAATCAAACCTCAACCGATATAAAATTTCTGAGCTTTGAGTCGCTTGTAGAAAACGTGTGTTATGTCTGTGGTTGCTAAAAGGTAACCACAAATCAACCAGAATCAAATCCTTAGTAAAAATTTGAGCCCATGTAGCTGCATAATTATGGTCCAAGAGATCAATGTGGACATTTGCGTCGTTTGACCTATCGGTGGAGATCTTTACAAGAACTTTGTAATTTGACATTGGACTGTAGACTATTCATGCATAAGAGTTTTTAAATCAAATGAGTTAGTTTAAAATCACAAATTTTTAGTCGTGCATTCGAAAGTACAAATTTGAGCCCAGTTAGGTCTAAAATTTAGGACGGTCAAATACCATATTTGATAATAGTCCGAGCAGAATTCACATATGATCAGCTCCAGTTTTAGTCTTCGGTGAGCCATCATGCTCAACCCTCATCTTATAGATTTCATGCCTTGATTAGATTGTTCATTCTATCACAAATCGTTTCTAGTTACCGACACCTTAAACCATTAGCGATTGTCTTATGCGGAATTATAAAAGTTAACAGGCAATCTTCAAAATTCATGAAGGCGAATAGTTACCAAATATAGGTCTGCCATACAGCCACGATACACTGTGTGCCATGGAAAAGAAATAAGATGAACCTTTTAGGGTTGAATAGAACGATGACTTGCAGATGGAACCAAATCAGAGCCAAGAAGTCAATGATAAAACTTCCACGTGTATGAAAAGCTCATATTATATCCGAGCCTAACCAATAATGCTCGTGTTAATTTAGGACCAAAGCAATAGTTGCATATGGACTTCAGCTTCTTAGTTGATACCAACCGTTTTGAATGGTCTTAGAACTCTATAGGTCACAAATTTGATACAGTTCCTTGTATTACGAGACCGATAAACACAAAATAAAACGTTTCCTGAGCAAATCGACGACCAGACCATATTCCTTTCAAAATTCCCCCCTCTTCCCAAATATTTCAAAAAGATGTTTGAGCACCTTCGCTTGAAAAGCATTGAATACAGACACGTTCAGGCCAGCGAAAGTGCCATTCAAAAATCGTCGAGGACAATACAATAATGTCACCACTCAGTTCAAGCGCGTCGAGCAGAGGCCTGTCGGTCGAGGCAACCTGAAAACCCGAAAGCATAAAACGGACCAAAACGAGTCAAATATATCTTGCCCAACCTTGTTCAAATTTACCATTGTTGATAAGCATTGATAAGATAACAGGTAGCTGTAAACACAACGTGCAAAGATGTGAGTAGAACAACCACAAAGGTTGTACATTTTAAGCTTTGCTAAAAATTGTCACTGAGTCGAGATAAGAGTCATTGAAGATGGCTATTCATATTCAAGTCTGAGGCAGGTTACAAAACTGGGCTTACTTTGAGCACGGCGGAACAACGCACTTGGTTGAGAACGAGATGCAGCTGTGAAAATGGAATAAATGATAAGGTATGCAAATCAGACTGCCACCTGTTAGTAGAGGTTGAATTGCTAGGCGGCAGACAATCTAATAGGCAGGTACGCACAAAGAAATTTTAGGTTTTCTTCAGTGAGAGATGGGAATGACGATTCGACTTTATTACCTGTACATAGGCCTTGGGCTTGACTATTCCCGGACGACCTCTACTGAATCATACCACGAAAATAGACACGCAACTGAAAGGGGCCAGGCCAAACACCCTGGAAAAGCCCGCCTGCGGACTGCTGAGAAAATCGTTTCCTTGGGACTAGGTGTATCGTTAGCCTCTCTCTTGAGAACCGAGAAAGCCGGGGTAGTACGGGCACCGTTCAGTAATAATGTGCAGCGGAGTAACCCGTCTTGGCTTTTGGGAGAGGTTTTTGTTTTCGGTTTGGTTTTGACCGAATCGAATTGAAGATTTTCCCTCTAGTACAATTATTCCTTATTTATGCTGTAGTATTTCTAGTTGCAAAAATTTGAGGTATTAAAGAAGTACAGCGAATGCAGGCTAATTCCAAAACGACTTATTGTTTCTATAAAAGCTATGAACCAATCTTTGTTGTTTATAGTAGAAGGACGATAAGGATTTTTGACAGAATAGGCAGTTTTTTTGCAAGAATGATAATTCCCTCGTACTGTACAGTACAGTAAAGAACAGAAAACAACGGTACCAAAAGCAAATTATCGCACCGTCGTATATAGCAAGTGGTTCATCACACACACCCATAATATGATTCTATATTCTATTTAGGTCAAGAACAAGCCGGAGCCTGTATTTAAGCCAGGGGATCTTATACTGAAAGTGTGTGGGAAATTCGACACTCACCACCGACTAACATTTGCGGCTGAAGACATAAAAAATAACCATTGATTGTTAATAAATTTCCCAATATCGTGATCGCTTGTCTTCCAAATTAGATACTGCGCTGAGACCCATGGGTTTGGCGCGCTGCTTTTAATTATTTGCCAGCCAGATCAAACCTTTGCTAATTTTAAAATTTAATCAAACGAAACGCATAACTAATAAACTCAATTAATAGATACAAATCATTCATTACCGAACCTTAAGCAAGTCGGAGCATGCTTTGGAAAGATAAAGATATATCAGTAACATTCTGGTGGTCCTTGTCCGAAAAATATTGTCACCATCTTATTTTGCAACATTATATATATATTGGGACAAACTTGACAGCATCCGCTTGCCACAAAATCGACACGTCCATTGTTAAAACATATTCCAAGTGGAACCATCAATTTCAGTCCTATAAATTATGGCAATGAAATATACAGGAATCCTGGTTGACGATATTGCTTGTAGCATTCTATACCGTTGTTTGGACGACCTTTGCAAAATATAGACGTTATTGCAGCTTAAACCAAACAGATTGTCATGCTCAAGCTAAAATAGTACCTGCGAGCGATACCTGCGCGATTTTGACACAAGATTGGTTGCTTTTCTCTCTTTCTCAGTTCCCAAAATGGTTATATTGGCCGATTAAATGCTAGATACGGTTGCGATAGCACAGTTCTCCTGTACTTTGAAAATTTTTACCACGCCACTTTTGCGGTTACCAAGTTACAGATGAAAACAGAAAAATTCAACGTGATTTTGTTTCAAAAAGTGGGCTTTGATAACCCTGCGCTCGGAAAGGGACACACACAGAGATATATTTCTACCACTACGTAGCGATGGTTAACTACAATCAAAGGTAAAATAATAACATATATGCGCCCGTCAGTTCCCGAGCCATAGCTGTTGTTGTAACAAAACTTTGGTTTTCTGCGATAACCTAACGACAAAACGATCTATCTTTAGCTCAAAACGTAACTATTGGTTGCTAATTGAGCATGTTTTATGGTGCGTTTTGGTCGGAGTAGTAGCTGTCGCAATATGTTAATAATTCCAAGGTCACGGTTATCCATGCCTGCAACTTGAATTACATTTGGATATTTGCATCTTTGTGTTCACAAACTAGAGGGGTCATACGTACTTTTTTCCGAATTAATGTTTGCTATTACCTAGGTTAACCCAACAGTAAAATCATTATATACGGAAAAGATGCGTACTCTGGCGTACATCTACATAGTTCCATGACTATACGTTGAATGTCTCTGATATAATGCATTTTCAAAATCATTATATACGAAAAAGATGCGTACTCTGGCGTACATCTACGTAGTTCCATGACTACAGGTTGAATGTGTCTGATATAATGCATTTTGTTGTAGAATTTAGTTTGTCCGAAAAACTATTGCGATATTACCTCAAACTTTCTACACATTTACGTTTGTTGATGATAAAAATATGTCAAGCTTCGCATAACGTTTCGTTTGTAGCACATTAAGTATTTGTGTCAAATTGAGTCAAAATACTTCAATTAGTCCGAAATATTATAAAATATTTTGTCGCCTTGCCATGTCTTACTATGTGTATCAGCAAAAACTGGTTTAAAGCTGCTCGACACAATTAGAAGATAAATACAAAATATAAAAAGGTTCTATATTGCCCGGATTAGCTCGTGCTTGAGGGATTAGCCCAAATTCTAATTTGCATAGCCATTTAATTTTGCTATATAGCCAAGAGCGTTTCAGGTCTTGCGTCTCGGTCTCTATTTTCTGCGATGGAGTCAGTCGTATACTGCACTGTCGGTATGTTCATTATCCTCAGTTTTGTCAATTAGTTAGTTTCCTGTTAATAACACATTTGTTGTTCTCTTGTTCGTCCGCCAGAAGGAGTAAAGACCAACTGGTCTGACCTTGGTGAGCCCGACGTGATCGCTCGCTGCTGGAAGCGAACTAAGCAGTCGAATCAACAAGAACGATGGTTGGTGGACCAACAACCCAACAACGCTCAAGCCACTCAGCGACAACGCAGTACAACCTAAAGGAATTTAACGACAAACCGATGGGACACAGTGGTTTCTGGAATGGAGCGTCCGGTAAGATAGTTAACCTACTATTCTTCGAGCCACTGTATTTAACAACGGTTCCTCAATCACGATGCCAGGTACGCTGGCACATGAGTAATCATGGGCAATCATCGGAATGCTATCGTCGGCATTTATCAGGACCACCATGTTTAGCCGTGCAACTAAAGTAACCAGGGAAGCTTGAAGCGAAGCCCATAAGCTTTATAGCTGTATGGTGTTGTCGAAGGGCGCGGCGGACTACGTTTTACCTACAACGATGTCAACCTGGTAGGTCGGGGGTTCTCCCACCCGATGGCACTAAAAAATCTCGTCAACCGAGACTTTCGCGAACAACATTCGAAGTCAAACGGTGCCAAATAACGATGTTAATTCGCAAACACTTCGCGAACCAAACCAAGCTTTGCCGAAAACGGTGTCAATACGCAAAATTTCGCGGGCCAAATCAATCGGTGTCACACAACTGTGCCAACGAGCAAACAATACGCAAATCAGTCATCTGTTTTCCACCGAAGCAAGAAAATGGTAACAGGATTGAGTGTTAACCGTGAGTCCGGTGCGGATACCCGGTTACACTCAGTTGATTTTGAAGACAACGCGATTGGCACGGCAAACTATGGTCCTCAAATCTACACCCTATTTTCTGGAATAGAGCGCACGGCGCGGACAGTTAAACTGTTATTTCAGAAGCCACGCGGTTTAGCAACTGCTTAATCGGCGGTACCAAGGGCAAAACGACGTGGAGCCATTCGCACGAGAAACGGCGGTTTCCTTATTTGATTTCTCGTAGTTATCTGGATACTTCGATCTTCAGCGATAACGAGGCAGGTCTATCAGACACTATGGAACGGAGTCAATCGTTCTTCGCTTGGCATTGGCAGCGGTACTGCAATCGCCGGATTTTGACGCGGCAAAACTTTCTGTCAAGTCAAACTTCAATTGGCGGCTTCGACTGATCGCTATCAATCAAGTGCCAACGCCATGTAACGTCATTTTCTTGTTGCTACTTATTTCACTGGACATCGAAATTAAATCGAGGCCTAGAGCAATGGTGTGGCTTTCTCAAGCCAGAAATGGCCCAAATTCTAGCGATACATCGCTAAGGCGAAGCAGATTTCAAAATGTCTACAACCAAATAAATGGTCGTTCTGCACAGTACGGAAAACGAGAACGCGGTGTATCTAATCACCCAACTACTATTTTAGCCAACAAATACCGCGAAAATCAACAACTGAGGATTTCAAGTCGATCAATCCTCCAGACTATTTCGAGAAAGACACTGGCATATGATTCGACAAACTAGAACGAATTCTTGGCGACGTTCCAGAATCAACGAAGCTTAAAAGCTTGTTGCGAGTGCTGCCGATACACATCATTCTTGAAAGTGGAGACTACGTCAATAACAGTTATTACAAGATCAATGCAAATGTGATTTTTTTCTAACAGCCAGTGACGAACGAACACTCCGACAGTTATTGGCAGAATAACAACTTGGATAACGAAAACATTCGGCTGCGCTGAGACAACTACAACAGCTTGTACCCAACAACGACTACACAGTTTGGATCCGATTACTCGAAATTTTACTATCCGATTACTCGAAATTTTACTGGAATCCGTTCGTATATCAGAACTCTCGACCGACAAATTAGCGGAAACAGCCGATCGCATGATAGAACAGGTGATTCATGGTGGCACAAGCTGCAGTATAGTGGGTCAAAACAATACCTGGCGCTGGAAGATAGGACAAATGAAACATCGCATTTACGAAATGTGCACAATGGTCAAACATTTGCAGATTCGAGACAGGCCAAATCGAAACCGAAATCGTAACACAGATGGCAGCCGTAATCGTCATTTTTGTCATCGCTTGAGATCACATTCTCGTTGATTGCGGCACAGCGGCGCGTACTGCTACTATCACAATAAGTTTGGCGATCAAGTGAACAAATGTAGCAATCCGTGCAAATGCAAATGGTCCAGCCGAAATTAGAAAAATAGGAACACATCGTCATCCCAGCGACAACTGACGGAGTAAACTCGATTCGCATTGCCGCCAAACAAATAGGCACGACGCCTATCGATACTGGCAGTGACAGAAGTTTTGCTGCTGATGTTCGTCGCTTTGCGAACACCAACTGATTCGCACTGCGAGAGCCTCACTGCCGCGAAGGCCACTCCGCTCAAAACCCACTACAATTCCGGCTCGACGGCGCTAATAAATGGTATCGATGACGATTTATCATTGCCGACGTACCTCAATCGATATTGGGCCAACATTTTCTATCATCGAACAAATTGACAATCAACTGCAGTGACAACACAATTTGACCAGCCGTTAAGTCCAACGGCTGGTGCAGTCGTAACCAAAATAAGCACTAGCGATCGCACGTTCAACCTTCTGCCCCACAAGGCCGTCAAATCAAGATCACGAAACTTTTCGTCTTGGAGCTGTTGCAGCAATTCAATTCCGTGTCCCAGGAACCATCAGTCAACGCTGCTGTCACGCATGCGATTCTGCATCACATTGCTAGTCATGGACCGCTGTGTTACCTCTGACAGTTGTATGTGCACATTCTTGTTCTTTTACGAACAGAATCTTTATGCCAATGTATAGCAGAAATTTTGTCCAGCAGTCTACAAGTCTGTCCCTATTTATGGATATAACAACTAAACTTTTTATTAACGGGTACATATTGTGGCATCTGCTACGCAATGCTGACCAAGACCTTTAAGAAACAACATTAAACATAGAAACTCTAGTGAGCTACAAAACATGGCTGATTTAACTCGATTTCGCTTACCGCTCTGGCCATACCTACCACGATGAAACAATCTGCAGATCCCCCTCCCCTCTCCCTCTCCGGGTCGACAGACCTTGAAGGCCTATGAATTTGGTCGTGACAAGATGGAATTATTGCTGATGCTTAAAAACGTTGACCATTTTATATAGAAGTATTTGAGTATTAAAATGAGTTCGTATTTTGTCAAACAGTTCTCTTTAATAGAAGCAATCGAAGTACTGAAACATTTGAAATTTGTTGGCCAGCTTTGGTTAAAAAATTAGAATCTTCATGTTTAGTTTCCTTTTACATTTCAATGTATGTTTTATTTCATATGTTTTATTGTTTTATTAGTTTTATTATTATTAGTTATATGTTCAATTGTTTTATTATTGAGATTTACAATCAGAATTCATTAATTATCCAAAGATCAAACGTATAATAGGTACGTTATTTGTTTATGCCTGGAAAATCTTTTTCACGCTGTCTTATTGCATCTTTAGAGTCGTATTTTAATTGTACATGCTAGATACAGACTTCACAACGGCGACCACTTATATGCTTGGTGATGATATATATTTTACTTTGCGTAATGGCTTCACATACTCACACATTTTGAACAAATTTTGATCAAAATTTGAGCTATTTTAACCTAATTTTGATCAGAACTTGAAAGCTTCGTTGTTGCATTTTTGTACGGTGGAACGTGTGTGAACACAGTTCCAACTTTTTAAGGATATCTCTTTAGCCGATCATCGACGAGACCTGAAAAAGTTTTAGCTTAAATTTTTTCTCAAATTTGTAAACATCGCTATTTTCTTTTGAAATACCTTTTACATTTTGATCAAAATTTGATCAGATTTTTAGCTCAAGATTTGAGCTCAAAATTTAAGCGAAACGTTTGAGCGTGTGAACGCGCCTTTAAATTGCTGCATTTAGTTCGCCCCTCACCCATGCTTAAAAACGGCTAATATAGAATCCTGGAATATAATACGGCGTCCTGCCGTGTTCTTGTTGCAATATAACTTATCCTGAAAATTTTGGCATTGTCTGTTGTTGACTTGTGTATTTGTGGTACCAAATATGCAAATGTTTCCCAGCAGCAACATGCAACTGAGAAACAAAATACGAGTTTCAATTAGATTTATGTTTGACATATGACTAAAACATTGGAATAACGTTGACGTCTCAGTGAGTTTGTGTTTGAATATATATAGTCTACACTTAAAATTATGCTTTGTCTGTTATTAGTTTGTTTACACTATACTAAATATGCAAATACTTTGCAGAGCTAATATGTATTCCTATATGAATCAAAATATCTAATGCTTCGAATTTTTGGTCGTGCTGTTAGTATTCTTCTATCGGATACCAAATTTGACAAGCTTAGGCATGTGAAAGCAAAATTTCAGATCAGGTAAATCCTCCGGAGACAGTTTGGATCTTGTATTTCTTAAAACAAAGGTGTCACTCCAGCCTAAATTGTTAGCGATTTAGATCAAAACAAAATCCCACGATTCCTGCCTGCGAGTGTTTTGCAAGAAAATTGTTGCCAGCCCAGACACAATGGCGTTTTATACATGCTGCTTTGTCTCAAAACATAATCAATATATTGAATAATATACTATACAATACAATATATATACAATATAATAATACACTAATGGTACAATATACGTTTAAGTCGTAATTTACAAACAATATTTCATGCGCCGAATGGCTCAATGGTTTAACCCATAGTTCCACATCGTAGGTCGGTTGCCGTTTTTGAAGGGTGCTCCAACGATAACGCTCGTGAATAAAAACTGGTCCCGCATTAGTGATAACGTCAAGTAATGTCAAAAATATGCCGTACATATCATGATAAAAGATGCAGACTCTGACCAAAGTCGAAAAGACAGTCACAGCGTGACGGCTGTGGGGAAAAAAGCCACTGGATGTGTTTCGAAATACGTAAACGGAAAGATTTGAAGGGTAGCCACTTAAAATATTCGCTTTTCTGAAAATAGCATTCATTAAAGGAGTAATCAGTGATCACAAAACTTTTCGTTACACATTTTTGCTCAATTTCCGATTATTAAATGACAGCATTGTTTGCTATTCGTATGGAAACAATGCATCTGCATGACTGCAGTAATTTCCCAACGGTGTGGCATTAACAGGTGATGATGGTCCGATATGCGAAGCCTCAAAACTTTTACTGCCTGCAATTTTTATTGCCATGTTAGCAACTTGTTTAACACAAATATGTCGTATTACAATATTAAGCTTTTTATCTTTAACATTCGTACATGTTTTTCAATATGGTTTCGAACGACATGTGGTTAGGTTTCGCCGCCTTCTGCTTTCGTACGCTAATATCATATGAAATCTGCAGTCATATCAAAAATAACCATGCCTTTTGCTGTTTCCCGGATACACTGGTAAAGACATATTTTCAGGCATACGTTATTTCATAGTTTCAACAGAGTGTTACAAACCGCGCATTACAAATGTTAATTATCTTTTACAACAATACTGAATTTTAACTGCACCTGCTTTGTATAGTCACAGATAATATCACACAATCCTGCATATATATAACCAATTCCCAACTTGCAATAATTGTAGAATTGTACGCTTTTACAAGAGATCGAGACATAGCGCGACTATGCATTTTAATCTTTTACTGCTTTATAAAGATTAAGGTCGTGGGTTCGAATCCCGCCTCTGTCGACATTTTCTGACATTCCAAATAATAATGCTAGCTTAAAATATATAACAAGCGCTATTGAGAGAGCTACATTTATTGCTGAATGGCTGTGGGTAAACCGCCACCCCCAACTCCGGCCTCCCAAAGTCCTCCTGCAAATCCAACCTGCCATTTGCTTTTCGATGTTTTATTTCCAGGAGCACGTCCGCTTAGAAAAACATTGCCCGTTGTATTAACTAAATGTCCAATTAGTGTAAGCATTCCAGTGAAAATAATACAAATTAACATCACGGTGAGTGCCCATTGGGGCATTCCGAGAATTTTTTCGCTCTCCAAATTTCGCCGGCCAATATCGTTGCGAATAAACGAGGATTTGAGCATCGATGGACCGTTTCGCATTTCTCGAATAAACATACTTAGTTTGGACTCTAGGCCGACGGGGTATGCGTTAATTCTTCGTTGTGATGCCAATAGTGATTTGATAGTTTTATTTGAAACCCGAACGCTAAACGATACGTGCAGCTGTGGACCCTCGATTAGCTTACCGCTTTCGTCGTCTGTGGATTTGTGTTCATGATTTTGCAGACTGCTTGTGCTATTTTCTAGGTTAGGAACAGAAATCTGATAGCGACCAGAAGTTGTTGGTTCATTTGGAACGGTAATATTTTTGACGCTGATGTTGATGACCGTTGTTGTTGTTGTTATATTAGGACCGGTTTGATATGCACGATGCTTCCAGGTATTAATACCCAAAATCATTATATCTATGGAACAACCGTCGTTCAGCCATTTTTTTCTTATCGCGTCGGCCTAAAAATAATTACAACAAAATAAACTTTCATGCATTGCAACAATATTTAGCCATCTGGATGTCCGTGGCCCATATATGGTCGATAACAACTTTGCATAGAAATATCATATCTCGTATATGGGCGATATCGGCGTAAAAATGTATCGTGCATAGTTACTGCGGTATATATTTGCACATATATACAACGTGCGTCCAATAGCGAGACTATTCACATTTTCAAAAATCTAAACTAGATATAAAAATATTATCAGCCGGAAGAAAGGATAGTGAATCTTCAAAATATCGTCAATTCTTACACATGTATACAGGGTGTTTCAGAAGTGACTACCCACTGTTTGATGCTAACCAAAGTGTGGCTAGTTACTTCTGAAACACCCTGTATATATATTATGCTGCTTTTTAATAATTGCCGTTTCATTTCTGCGTTTATAAAGCTATTTTACACACGAGAATAAAGCTGATGCTTTCTCCATAACCTATAATATTAGACAAATCATTTCGGCTTATTAGCGTTGCGCGCATGGAAGCTCCAAGCAAAATGTCTATATTTTGATATGTTTTAAAATGTCTATAGGTTAAAGTTTACTAGTTTCTCTTCAATAATTCATAAATTTCACTAAATTCTACACATATTTTCAATATATATCTGCAAACGTATTAAGCTTGTTTTAACTTACCTGGATTAGAAACAACTGATTTCTCAGAATTATGTGTACATAAAAGCCATGATGAGAAACTTGAGTCGAAACACATTTTTCGCTTTCTGTATTGTGAGTACATATTGTTTTGCAAACTATTTAAATGCGATCATTAACATAAGCCTTTATAATGTAATCAGTCGAGGCAATATCGCTGTAACTGTTCTTTATCAACGACGTGTTTTGTTTACCTTAGCCAATTCCAAACAATCTTTCTTCAAAAAAAGGAAGGTATGACTCGTTTACCATCTGAACTAAAAGTATACGTAAAAGTAATATTACATGTTCTTCCAAGTTGTGGCCAAGGGTAACCGTCACCTAGAATTCATTACAGATTAAGATAGATACCTTAATCCATGTAAGATACACCATAAACTGTGCCAATTAGAAACCAAGGATTGAAATTTTTGAACAATACGATAGATCGATTTTCCTGTTTCATGGTTACTTCGCTAGTGCAGAGTTGTATTACAACGACTACAACTCATAAACGAATAAACAAATTTTGCTAATTTTTTTACAACATATTGTTATTAGCTGTCAGCTTTGTAATGCTAAAAGAATTTATTTGTATATGTATTTTCCGCGAGTAAAGATAACACAAACCTACTTTTAAACTAAAATTAAGATATAGGCGTGTATTAAGGGATATCTGGGTTTACCGGACAACTTGTCATTCCAAAATGTATTAATATTCTCATGCAGATTATGTAGCGGTCATTTAATGTTTACAGGTTATTTGCGCCGGCGTCCTTAAGATACTGTAGCTTCATTGCAATCAATTACTGTCATTTAATGTTTACAGGTTATTTGCGCCGGCGACCTTAAAATACTGTAGCTTCATCGCAATCAAATATTGTCATTTAATGTTTACAGGTTATTTGCGCCGGCGACCTTAAAATACTGTAGCTTCATCGCAATCAATTATTGTCATTTGCGCCGGCGACCTTAAAATACTGTAGCTTCATCGCAATCAATTATTGTCATTTAATGTTTACAGGTATTTGCGCCTGCGACCATAAAATACTGTAGCTTCATCGCAATCAATTATTGTCATTTAATGTTTACAGGTTATTTGCGCCGGCGACCTTAAAATACTGTAGCTTCATCGCAATCAATTATTGTCATTTAATGTTTACAGGTATTTGCGCCTGCGACCATAAAATACTGTAGCTTCATCGCAATCAATTATTGTCATTTAATGTTTACAGGTTATTTGCGCCGGCGACCTTAAAATACTGTAGCTTCATCGCAATCAATTATTGTCATGTAATGTTTACAGGTTATTTGCGCCGGCGACCTTAAAATATGTAGCTTCATCGCAATCAATTATTGTCATTTAATGTTTACAGGTTATTTGCGCCGGCGGCCTTAAAATACCGCAGCTTCATCGCAATCAATTATTGTCATTTAATGTTTACAGGTTATTTCCGCCGGCGTCCTTAAAATACTGTAGCTTCATCGCAATCAATTATTGTCATTTAATGTTTACAGGTTATTTGCTACGGCGACCTTAAAATACTGTAGCTTCATCGCAATCAATTATTGTCATTTAATGTTCACAGGTTATTTGCGCCGGCGACCTTAAAATACTGTAGCTTCATCGCAATGAGTTATTTTCATTTAATGTTTACAGGTTATTTGCACCGGCGTCTTTAAAATACTGTAGCTTCATCGCAACCAATTATTGTCATTTAATGTTTACTAGGTATTTGCGCCGGCGTCCTTACAATACTGTAACTTCATCGCAATCAATTATTACGTTTCTGTTCCATAGTAGGTTTTGTAAAACTTAGCAACGTCTCTGATTCCGTGATGAGCACAAAGTATAGGTTTAGCTGTTCGGCCCACTTTGAATTAACTTTAATCTGTGCAATTTTTATATCATTACATTGGAAATCATCTTTGGAACATAATGACATCAATATTTTTAAGATAACTTTGATTTTCGAGATGCTTGCGGAACAAAATTGTGAAAACCCTATTGCTGAGTCAAAAAAGGGTATTAAGCGGCCACGTCAACAGAGCAGGACTTAATGCCCCCAAGCCGGTCACAGAGACCCCACTTTCGGAAGACCTATGATTTATTATATAATTTTTGAAAATATTTGCCTATTTTTCGCCAATGTTTTCCTATTTTCCCATATTATCGCCTATTTCTGCCAAAAGCCACTGCGTGCATCCGTCTTGCGGAGGTGTGGATGGAGGACCTACGGTCGTCGAGGGGGGTGAGGGCCTTGGGCGAGATGGTGGGGCCTCGGGGGGTTGTGGGCGGCGTCGAAGTGGGGTGCGTGGCCTCGGGGAGAAGCTGTTTCGCCACGAGGATGAGGGACCTGTTGCGCGACCTCAATGGGGAAAGACGGAGCAGCTGTGGGGCTCTGGGAGGTTGGTGACCCCTCGGGAGGGGGCCTCAGGGGTGAGTGGGTGCACGGCGTCGTGACAGAGGGGCGGTTGCAGTGTCTCAGAGGAGTGGGGCCGCGTGTATGGGGGTGTATCGCGAATAGTCATTCGCGAATTTCTGATTACGTAAAGCCTCGCCCCCCCGTACGTCAAGCATTCAACTTCAATTATGTAATATGCACAATGGATGAAATTGTTATACAATGTTACACGCTGTTGTAAAATTCGCCCATAGCACGTAGTTCAACTGTCGCTGACAACGTTTCAGAGATGATAAATAAAATTGGATGTATCTATTGGATTGACTTGTCCATGGGTTTTGCTTTGTGTTTTCTGTTCGAAATGATTATAAATAACGACTTAGACCACTTAAAACACAAGGACGTTATTAATACGAATATATACGTTTAAATTCGAACGACAATGATCATTGTGGATCAGCAACAACATCAACAATGGTAACTCGTAAGCAGTGCAGCATTCAACAGTATAATCAATATCCAAGAACACTAGGAATTTGTTATCGGTATCAGCAACAACAATAATACTGAGCTGAACAGGCCGGCGAGAGAGTTGACTATCACATTCCACAATCAATACGAGGGACGATCAGTGTCATGCCAAGCTTCACCCAAATTGCACTCAGGACTAGAACGTTACCGGTATCAACGATATATTTCTGTACGATCTGTCGTGAGCATCGTTGATTATTTGTGGTATTTCACGACAGGGTGCGGGAACTAGGTGGCCGGATGTCTAAGACCGGAACTGAATGTATTGCAGTTTAATGCATTGCAGTTACTCTGGTGCAACTTAATACAATACTGCATTGACTCAGTTCGCTGCCTTGGTTTGTATGGCTATTCGTTTGTTATTTGCTCAGGTTTTGAGTAGCGTTGTAAAACGGAGAACTTCGTCGTCAAGGCTCAGTAAGTAGTTGGCAAGCACACCTGTAACGCAAGCAGCACGGGGTCGATTCGTCCAGCTGGCGACTACAGTTTGTTCAGCGCTCATCGGAAAGCTATTTCTTTGAAGTAATTGATGAAGGGACAGTGACCTATGCCTAAGGTATATATAAAATTCCAAGAATACATATCATAACTGATAACGTAGTTGTATACTACGTTTAAACGCACACGCTCGCAAACGCGTTTGGAGGCACACATACGCAAACGCATTTAAGCGCACGCGCATACAAACGCCCTTAGATTTGCACGCACACGAACGCATTTCTACGCACCTGGACACAAAAGGGTTTAAGCGCATTTGTTTGCGTACGTGTTTTGTGCAGTTAATTCTGTCCGTCATTGTAGGTATTATATAATTCTATATTATTCTAGCTACATAATAAAATTATAAAATATAGCTACATAATATGATAATCATCAGCAGCACACCAACATAGTTGACGCTTAAGTTTTGCTAAAATTTTCAGGGGTGGTCTCGTGGCCTCTTTGTGAGGTTAATGTGGACTTAAAGACTTTTCTATGATCGAAACTTAGATTAGCTTAGAAGTAAATGGTTTTGCTCCCTTTCTAACCTTATTTTTATTGATAGTCACAACTTCTAGTTTACATTCTTTTGATATGTTTTATTTTTATCTCATTCTATTATATATCATTATATATCATGATTATCAATAAATATTAGTTTAGTTTTAGTTTAGTAAATAATTTGTCTTGGAGGCTCCCAGCCCTAGAAGGAATAATCTATTACTATAATAAAATAGCATATATGTAGAGGGCAATAACTTAAAGTTTGTTTAATTTTTAATATGAATTTCCGAATCAAGAACCAAGATCGATCTGGTTGTTGAAGGTAATATAGTGAACGCGCCTACAAAGGAACAACCATTTAATCGCCGCCTAAGGAAAACACGGTACTTTCTTCGAACATCTTGGCGCATTACCAAAAGAAACTGCATTAAAACATTGGATTAGGTGCTCTGATATTAGAATACAGTGATGCATATTTAACCTGCTGATGTGTCGCTGAAGAGTGGGCCTTTATATTGTTAAAAATGCATTCTTTGTGGAAATTGTAAAGCGACGTATAATCGTTTTAATAGTGGCAATGAATATATAATATATATATTGTACAAATAATAAAAATACCTGAAGTTGACCCAAAAACTCTGGAGTCAAAAACAAGCGTTTGAACCGGCGATACAAATGTGAACAGTCGTCGTTTTTATTCCCTGATCGGGATTCCTTAGACGAGTCATTTTCGTTCATTGAGGTCTTGAGTGGAATGTCGGGATTTTTGATGTTGCGCAGTAACACAATCCCGACTGTTGGCATATCGTAATGATCTCCGCTGTATGCACTATATATATTTGTAGCAGCAGGGTAGCACCGACCAGGCCGTAAGCGAAAGTCGCCTCCTCTGGTGTTGCCTGTGTCGATGTTTGGATGTTGGTTAGATGAAACAACATTATCGTAATCATGGCCATCATAGTCTGATGCTCGGACGACCTTGCTTAGCTGATTGTAGTCATTACTTGCCTGATCACACACGCAACTAGTGATTCGTTGTCGTCGGGTATGTGCTTGGATATGTTCGGCTGTTGTTCGACTTATTAACTTATCGGGATCGCAAATAAAATTAACGCCAAGATAGTCTGTTGAGCAGATTCGATAAAACTTATTTGCTTCGTACGGTGTTGGCAGGTTGCAAATTGTAAAGTCATAGTCGTCTAACGTAGGTGTTTGGTGAACAATGCGTGTCGACTCTGTCGATAATTTAAATCGCGCAGGCTGGAGATTATCCCATAGCAAAGCGTAATTCTGAGCTTCTGTTACCCGCTTAGGCCGACGATGGCGGTGTTTAGTTAAATGAATGTATCTTTTGCTTAGGTACCGATTACCCGACACTGCATTGCCGGTTTTTTGAGAATAAGTTTTTCGAATGTAAGCAGCTGATTTTGACCGTTTCTGAGTTCTAGACAGAATGTTACGTCCTTTCCACAAATCTTCGTACACTTTTGATTTTACTCTTGGAAACAGTTGGTCGGTAGTGTATGTTTGATAAATTATTGCAGGTTTTTCATTTGGTGATGATAGAGAAGACAACAATTTTGTATTTGCGGTAACGCTTGATGTTTTAATTTGCATGTTTCGGCCACAAATTTGGTTCCGAGTTTCCATACAGAGTTCCACAATACCGCTGTACGGTGCACCGATAATATTACGAAATTTGTTTGGCATCTTCACTGATGTTATATTGAATTTTCGAGGGTCTTTATGATTAAAGGTTGACGAACTGTTGTTGTCATAATCAGCCATTGTATATTTTCCGGGTGACCGAGTAAATCTTGATGAACCATGATTATTGTCAAAATTAGTACGAACAAAACAAGATACAAGATTGAAAAATATAGCAGTCCTCAAAGATACCAAAATAGCTGACCGAAATGTACATACTTTTATTATCATTTCATAATATGACTATTAATTTATTATTAATTTGATACTTTTATACAATAACTAATAATAATTCATTCTGTTAGGAAAACAACATATTGTTTTCATATTACTGAAAGTAGAAGAATGTATAAGCCAGGTTAGCGCCAAAATAGAAGGTGGGGTCAATGTAACCATTAGAAGCGTAAGTGAAAAGCATGCTATTACGTTCATGATATATTAAGCCTAAGCTTTAGCCTTTGCCTGAACTAAGATACTTGTATAGCCCTTGTGCTAAGCCGAACATCAAGTCATGGGTAGTGAGGAAGGGCTTGCCTCACTACGAAACGCTCGCACTAACCTGATCTTTTTTCGAACATAAAACGCTCAACCCCTAAGGAGACCTAGGCCGAAAACGGCATCTTTTCAAATGCCTTAAAACGACATCAGAAGCGTTAGGTATATATTAATTTTAAGCAGCTTAGAACTTTTAAATTTGAGCAACAGTGTTTATTCATCCTTATCATTTTAACGCCCAAATTGGTTTGAGCATTGTGCAATCTTTGAAAAACAACGGCACGCACTAGTAATCGAACTCAGATTCTATGATTACAAACGCAAGCCGGTGAGCTGTGAAATAGCTGTTGCTCGTTTCTTTAAGGAACATCGCAACACTTTATGTAATAACACCATTGGATGCATACACATTATGATAAGCAAATACTATATAAAAATGCTACAAACTCAGCTAATACAGCGCTTCACATCGTGCGTTGGCGCCATTTAACGTATGTGGATTATTGTTGTTATATCGTCATAATGGAAACTTATAGTATTTTTACTTATTTAACTAGAATTAATTTTACCGACGGGTTTTCAGAAAAGCGACCGAATTGTACACTATACAGTAAGAGTGTTAATCAGCGACGTCTTATTAACCCTTTCTCGCATGAATATACGTGTATATTGTACATATTTGAACAATCTTTTAATACAGCGGCGGATTGAACCAGAAATCTTGGGTTACAAACTCGTAAGCTAGCCAATACGCTATTTAAGAGCTGTTGTAGGGTTTATTGTGGACCCTAACAAATCGAGTGAACAACAAGACAGAAAGTGTTTATCGCACCGCTTTGCTAGCAATCCATGCTGTTATATATGTGTCACTCTATGCGGGAAATGGAAAGTTTATAATGGCGTTTAGTTTTTCTGCTTAAACGCTGAAAATTATATGTTAAAGATTTAATGCATATATTGCGATTGAGAATGGCTTTAAGAACATGTACGCCGGTTCGAATTTCGCGAACAGTGCAAAAATTATGACTGACATTTATCGTGCGTATGTGCTTACGTTTCAAGTGAAGCCTTGTGTACATAAATCAAACACTAAAACCAGCACAGTCCTGTCACATTTTTAACCTGAGGATTTGTGGATCTCTTCAGGATAAATGTTAGGCACTTAACAACTCAACATCCAAAACATGAACTGTACTCAGTGCATCGAACGTTGCTTAACTTTTGTTCGTGTTCCTATTTAGTCAGCGCGTCAACCCTGAATATTGTTTTTGTGTTCGTCAGATCTGTGTCTAAATACTGTCTCTGGCGATATAACACCTCTTTGCATCAACTACACATGCTACAGACACACATATAAACCCTACGTTGAAATCATGATTATGATTTTGTTTTATTTCAAACTGAACGTCGAATGTGTTTTTCAAGCGCCATTATAAGCGTTGGTATTGTATATGTATATAGTCGTAGCTGTGTAAAACGCATTATGTGTTGTTCTAAAATGTTAGCGTGCTAATGTTAATTACGGCATGGTGTGGTTGCATTGCGGGAGTCCATATTATCTCCTAGTAGTATTCTTCCATGTTATCGCCAACTTTGTAGCGCTAGAACACTACGTTATTATTAGTTACTTTGTGTGAGTTATTGGCTCTCTTCGGATATGGGGGTAATCAGGGAAGAGGGCCACCATCTTTTTAGCTATAGCCCTCATTGTATGTCGACACCTTATCATCTGTCACCTCCAAAACCGATCTCTTCGAGATCAGAGTCGCCCCTTTTCTTCTATAACCTCCGATATGCTGTTATTTTTGTAATTTTGAGGGATATGTAGGCTTACTTTGGTACATTTTTGTCTAAATCTTAGCTTAATATTGTAGCCCCTTAAATACCACAGGTCAATTTTTCCCGATCTTTCTAATGTAGATGGTTTCGCGGCTCGATCTCTTTAGGAAACTTTAACAGGGGCTCTAATTTCAGTGGTCGGAAATTTTCTAAAAAATGTGGGTTTTGGTTTTTTCACAGTTTTAACCATAACTTTACATAGGATCGACCGATTTGGCTTGGCTCAAATCTGGATATGGTATACAAAAGGCAATGGCCTGTCTAATCGTGTATGGGGAATACCGATAAGCGCCGCGCTAACAAGATGTGGATATTTGTCATCGTAATAACTTGGATATTGCAGACTCCAACCGTGTGTGTGCACGTACTCTCGGGCCAACATGTGTTTGCTGCTGTCTTGTCGGCGCTGAGTTGATATTAACAGATTTTGTTAAA
This sequence comes from Trileptium ribeirensis, assembly GCA_030248225.1. Classification (NCBI taxonomy): domain Eukaryota; kingdom Metazoa; phylum Nematoda; class Enoplea; order Enoplida; family Thoracostomopsidae; genus Trileptium; species Trileptium ribeirensis. The sequence goes on along the minus strand of JASANE010025536.1, from coordinate 12,074 downwards.
AACATATTTTGCGAGGAAAACATCTCCAGGGGGTATCTTCCCTGACTAATTTTCCGAAAGAAAAAAATTAAACTAAAAATATGCCATGAGGTTAGGAAGCAGGCTTTCAGACATAATAACTTGTCGTTATTCTACTGGCTTGAACTAAGAAAAAATATTTGTAGCGTACTTTTTATAAGCATGTGACATGTATCTCATAATGAGATTAACATTTCAAACAGAAGCACACTCTGTTGATAGCTTTCCCAGAGCCTACTCGGCTATGATTACTTTTGCTAAAATATAACTATCTTCTTTCGTACGCGTGAAGAAGCGTATCAACACGTAAACCCAGTGTTTAGTTGCTAACGTTAAAACCATAAATGGATTTTGAGTACACCAGATTTTTGAGATAAACCGATCTAAAACTTGACACAAGTCAACGGTTCGAACAAATATTTTTATTCAAGGCTTATTAGGTTAAGACAGATGTGATAAATCAAACAAGAAGCCAGAAAAATTTCCTTGTTAGACGCGAAAGTCTACAATCAACTCTTACTGTTTGTCAAAGCGACGATACTAGGAATTTATTTTAGCACGGTAATAAAATGTTCAACCTTTTCTTTATAATTAGGTTAGTTACGCCAGTGGCTTTGAGCATGTCATCCGACAGCTATATTATTATTCAAAGCAGCAAAAACCATCAATGTATCACGCTGCTAATTATTTTGCTTGGTGAAAATTGGTCGAAAAATGCAAGATATGTCTCGAAAATACCTAGGTTTACCTAGTGCTGGCCTGTCCACAGTGGGCGGCGATACTCACCACTTTCCAAATCCACCATGTTAGTTAGATTTTCTCCCATGTCCACACCCACACTCGGCCGAAACTCCCCATGTTCAATTAAATCTAAAAAATTTATCTCTGAATGTTTTTTGTTTGCGAAATGTTTTTAACAGTAATTACCACTATCTATGATTCTAAAACGTTGTTTAATACTTGTGAATAGTAAAACTACATGAAAATTAAAATATGGAAATATTTAGAATTTTTAAGCAAAATTTATCAACCCACCCGCTTGAACATTGTACCGAGAATGAACATGACCCCCTCTTTTCAGATGGTTGTGGACAGACCAGTAGTGTAATTTAGCTATTGGGTTTCGAAAATATTGATTCTTAAAGCATAAAAGTTTGCAGTTTTTTCTATTCATATATAATTACCAATCCGAGAAAGAATCTGATGGTGAATTTTTAGTCAGAAACATTTATGATGTTTTAAAAACATTGTAAAATAAGTATTAATTTTCAATACCAGTCTGTTCTCCGCGAAGTCTGTCTGCTGTATTAACTTTTAAAAAGCAATCTTTTGTTACATAATCACATACCAGCAGGTCTAGTCAATAACAAACCTACAGTATGTAATAAGGTACAGTCATGATCAGAAATCATTGCAAAATAGAGGTTGCGATAAAACATTTGTGAGCTAAATGACAGGATGGTTCTAAAAATATTATCGAATCTCATTTCAACTATCATTTTTTACATTCTAACCAATTCCACTTGTCTTACTAGAAATTGCAGGTTACGTTTCAGCAACCTGTCGTCATATTTTCTGTTTAAGAATACTAAGCAAATATGAAACACTGCTAATATAGACATCTCGAAAATCCTTTAAATTTCACTATTTGGTTAAGCAGATGCTCTAATGTTATTGTGTTAAATGCGTGTAAAAATAAAAGTGAAGCGGGAAGGGTTCCGACCTACCCCCCAGAAACTGGGGAATCGGGGCATCTCGATCCCCCCACAAATTGTGGGGGTCATGCCCAAAACGCCCGCGACAGCAAACACGGGCTACTACATGAGTGCAGGCAAATGTCATAGTCTTCCCTAATGCACTCTTGGTATTACCATATCATCTATGTAACTGCAAATCGCTGAACACATTTATTTATGGTTCATGTTCATTTATGAACATGGTTTCAGTTTCTGCGCCTGCTTTTTTGGAGTTTTCTCTAGATTTGCCTCTGATGCAACGAATACGCGTCGTCGTGACATTAGTGTTGCATTAATGCCGAAAAAAGAAAAAAGACCATACGGTTTTGCATGTTCATGCCGCTGTAACAGGAAAACCAGTTATCATATTCGAAAGTCACGTTTTGAGTTAAGGTTCACCAAAATTTAATGTCATATCGACATGAAGATAGATTACTATAATACAAAATTGTTATCGAGCGCTTGCCCCTGTATTATGGGACATGTATGGTTCCGAGTTTCAACTAATACAAAAGCTGCGTCAATGGCTTTTCTGAAGTACTGCTGGGCCTTTAGTGCATTATATTCGAGTCAATTACGCACTTTTTTTAATAAACCCACATCACTATAGAAAAGAAAGATAACACGTTATAGCATTTTGCCGTGTATTGCCACAAAGACGACGTAGTCCACAGTTGAGCCTTTTACTACTTTTGTCTATGTCCAACCAAGCAGAATGTGCAATATGGACCGTCTAAACGAATTTCTATTTTTTTCTGAATTATATTTTGTGGCGGTTATAAAATTAATAAAGTTATCCTATAGCGTCGCATCAAGATTTGTAATTGTTGCTTGCGATTGCTTTTTTGCATTTTTCATCAATCTTTAAAGTTAATTTTCACGGTAGTTGGGAATTCGCCGACCAAGGCGCTTAGTATGTAATCTTTATTATGTTTATAAAATACCCAGCACATGTACACAGCATTAATTGAACGAAAAACAGATTTTCTCATTGAAGTTGAATAATAATGTGGCGCTATCATTAAAGATACAGTGGTTCATGACAAACATGTAAGTATACTGCTGTTGTTCATACACTTACCTCACATAAAGTTTGAAAATAGTGTTTCCTAGCAGACTAGATACACTTAATTTTCGTTAAATTTAGTTAAAAAATCAATTTTTTTCTAATCTTACATATTTTGAGTTATGTTAAATGCATTCACTATACCAATCCGTGTATTATTGTTAGATGCTTGGACACAAGTTAGGATACTAGAGCTACATAATGTAAGTCTTCCAACTCAGAAACTAACCGTTAATACAAATCGCACTTTGCTGAACAGATTTTGTGTATTACCTTGGATAAATCCAATGCTAGCACAGCCCTTTTCCATACGGGTTGGAAACCCTAGTTCATACCAATTCGCAGCCAGGAGCTGCGTTAGTTTAAGGTGTGAAATAATCACAGATACGAAATATCTCACAGCCACAGCTGTCATCGACTAGAAACACGCTACAGTCGGCTCATAAAGGGTTTATTGTATCATATTTCGAATTTACACGTTTCATCCCTGCTAGTTTAATTGTAGAAAATCATTTAATCTATGACCAAATTACTTAGCTAGCGGCACTTCATTAGTTCAAGAGCTTTAATACTATATTGATATTATATGGATGAGATTTGAGATGCTCCTAGCGATAGGTATTTCATGACGAAAGAATGTAAAAAGCAGCCTGCTGAAAAGTTGGTTTGGGGTGAATTTCGAATCTATGTCTTTTCATCGTTGAGAGACGCTGTTTAAAAGAACTATCCAGGTTAGATTTCTGAGCAGATATAAAGCGGTTATATCAGAATACTGTATCGGACAAAATTTCTCAACAATACTGCGCATGGCAGTCCCAACGGCTTAGCATCAAGTATTATCTTGAGTAAACCCAACCGTAGTAAACTAACTTTTATAAGATCAAAGATTATTTTAGGTTAAATGAGTTTAGTTAGCTTTACGTACAGTCTATCATGGATCTATCCACTAAGTAATAGATAAGAAATCTTTCACCGATGGTTTACTAATGTAACGATGTTGTCTTTATTGAATGTGTTTTAGTTCGTCGTTTAACTTTACATAGAAGTGGAGTGTTGTGCGGCATTTTACCCCTAACTTAGCTCCCGGTTATCAATTGTAGAACACTGCAGCTTGTTTTTATAGCAACTTGATTGACTCTAATAACCGGTGGCTTACTTTGCACATTCAGACATTCTATAGACATAAATCGAAGGCTCTCATTTAATTGTAGCAATACATCTGGTAAATTTGCCACAATTTGAATTTAAGATTGATTCCTAACATAAAACCTTAATATATTAAACTTACTCAGAGAAACCTTGCCAACCATCGCTACTCTATGGTTGTTTCGAGCAACAGATATATAACTTAATATACCTACCGATAGGAACTTCAATAGATAAAACTAATTTATAGCACAAATTTTGCCGATGGTGTGCGCGGTGTGGTTTTGTTTCAACCACAAAACAATCGCCAAGCTATATTATTAGCACGATGCCACCATGATCGCGTGGCTACGAACACTAATCTCGTTACACAAAAATAATCAACAAATATTATATTTCAAAAGACTAGGCACCGCATTTACTTTTACACGTTGCTGTGTAGATCAGGTTTAGCTGATAGTGTGATGAACCAACTCTCCTGCAAAATTTGTTATATGTTCTATATGTAAGTTTATATATTTACTAAGGGTCATGGCTGTAGACTAAGGATTATACATTGCAAAAAAATTACATTATTCCAGTTCCGGAGTGTGCTCTAAATCTGATGTTGTTATCACATTTAAATATGAGCGTTACAGGAAACACAAATTGTATTTCATACAAAGGGTTAAAATTATTTCCAACAGTGTACGGGGATACACGGGTACCTATACTGTTGCCGCTCGGACCTTTTTCTAACTTTACTTGCGTAGAGGGTGTGGGTTGGCCAATAACAAGGTACCTTTATAAACCAATGGGTTAAGTTTTACACGTAATCATCGTATCGTGTTGTAACGGCCTTACTAGTGATGGTATCGACAATCACAGTTAGGCAACTACTTTTTGTGTAGAAGCTCCCATTCAATGTAAAATCATTGGAAACCGTTAGAAATCTACTAACAGCTCCCTACACAACCAAGATGTCTTTCACAAAAACTCCCAAAGATCCAGTTAGAACCGTTCCAGTTGTCAAAAAAAGTCACCAATCCTACTTCTGGTATACCAAACATCTCACTTTTTGAGTCCCTTTGGGGAACTGGGATTTGGGGAGGCCAAGCAGCTTTATATTTTTTTACTTTACATTATGTTACGTTTGTGCGTATGTGAGGATCCGAGAATCAGTGAGTTCAATATATTTCATAGCTTCAATTGATGGATAATCTAAATGTGATGTGCGAACAGTATAACATCAGCAGCGATTCCGGATCATCACCATTAGATGCCGACCTTTTCCCATTTATCTTATCATACATTAAGATTAAGCCTTATGCTTGGAGTACCATTAACTTCAGGCACAAAATGCCAACCCTTGAAGCAAGATATTACGTTGGCATAACGTTGACAAATTGCGCGGGGACTTCAACTATATGTTAATCTTTGCTTCGAAGAGAATACGATTGTATTCGAAGGGCTCAAGACAGGTTTCATCAACTATTGGAAGGATGCTCCGACGGGGTTGATGGCTCGGGTCGCGGCGATAAGCTATGTGTGGATCACGTCCTTGTCGCTCAACTAGGGCAATAATGCACAAGCATTGGCGGAGAACCCCCGAAACAAATCAAAATGCCAGTTTTTACAGTCTAAAACATGGTACTAGAGGAGCGCTAGCAACCGCTATTGCAATGCAATATAGAAAATCAAATATACATTTGGTATGGCAGAAAATGATAATTGGAAGCACACCGGATCAGCGGGTTACCGGGTCAATGACCCAACCAGGTCACCGGGTCAGATAGCTACCCAGGTAACCAGGTCACGTGTAGGTGACCCGATTCCATCTCGTGTTACCATACCTTTAAAGCTTGTATATAGTTTTAAGCAATTATCCTTAGAATTATTACGCTGCCGGATTCTCATTAATTTGGTATACTTTTATCTAAGCACCAATTATTCGTGTTTATAAATAACTATAAATTAAAATAAAAATCGTCTTCAGTTACCTTAGCACTTGGAAAACACACTCTCCTAACATCAGAGAAGCGCTGACAAATTACCTAAATTTCCAAAGAATATGAAACGTTGACTAGGTCATATTGCACGAAGGATTATTTCAGTGTTAAATATTGTTTCCTGGGAAAAATATATATATATAAAATTTAAGCTTCATGTATAAACAAATTTTAGTTGCGTATACTTAGGCTGTTTTTGTCAAGTCAGTTCACAGTCACAAAAACGATGGCTGCGAAGAAATCAAGAATTTATCTTTTTTCACTCTCACAATTTGCGGTGTAGCTCAAGGTAGGAAGTACTCGCGTTAACTAGTGTTTATGAATTACTAATGTTATTCAATGTTTGCGTTAACGTACAAACCAAAAGTACAACGGGTTTTGTTGATGGCATACGTTCACAGTCATAGGCTACAAACACAGCTGGTCATTTGACCATTCTTTAAGTCATTTGATAAAGCCGTACAAATATGCGAATCCAAGAATAATCGCACACATGAACTGCACTTGTATATGAAGGAGCCCTTGATCGCGTTCATTGAACTATTGCCGCAAGCACAAAAACTGTCACTGTCATCAAAACAAACTCGACGTTCATGCGTGCAGAATATCGAAGGTCCCGGGGCGTAGCTGGTCCGCGGGGGGTATCCTCCGCACAAGGAAGGCCTTCAGCCTCCTCGAGGGGAGACCTTCACCCGGTGGATAGTGTGGAGAAGGCGTCTGCCGCGTCTGTGCGTTCGGCGCCAGCCGCGGCGCCACAGGGCAATTGCACGACCTGTCTAGGGGAAAGCGGAGGGGGTGCGAGCCAGAGGGGGTAACCTCTACAACCTATGAGCATGCATGCTGGACGTTGTTCTAATTTAGTGTTGCATGTTCGCCACAAAAACACTGTACTCAATTCTGATAGCTGTATCAATCGTAAAGTACTCGTTCAGCATGTTCGGATCATTAGAGATGATCAACGTGGCTTAAGGCAATCGGGAATAAAATCGAAAATATGACTAAAACTAATTATAAAGATGGTTTCTTCGTCAACTCAAAAGATTTTCAGTCTGATCAGTTTGTATTTACTGTTTATCCTTTAACAATCTTAATATCAACTGCTGTCGGAAAATTGCGCTACTTCTGATATTCTTTTCACTAAAATACTGCAAAATTGAATTATAGGACTAGTCTTTTTTACAAAAACGTGCGCTCCACAGTTGCAAAAGATACTAGATGTAGCATCATATAGTTTGCACTGCTATGCAATATTAACAAATATACATTAATAATGTACTAATATTAATGTGTTTGTATCACAGGCCAGATTCTTAGTTTAAATTGTATTAACCAAGAGGATTATACATATTTTCGCAGCGTATCTCTAACAACAGGCTTGTTGCTATCCTACAAACGATATCGAAACGATGTGAGAAAGAGCCTCAATTTCGAGGCTCGGCTCGGCTCGGCCCTTCAGCAGCGGCATCAGGCTCGGCTCGGCTCGGCTCTCTACCATTGCCGGCTCGCTCGGGCTCGGCTCCTTCTTCTTCAAACCCAGGCTCGGCTCGGCTCGGCTCTTAAGACAAAACATCAGGCTCGCTCGGCTCGGCTCTTAAAAGCTCTTATAAAATATGTTGCGCGATATAATGCAGTAATAAGTTTGCGTGTCCAATTCGCTCCATTGTTCATTTATATTCATCATTACAGTTTCAAAATTTAGAACACTTCAAGAACTTTATTAAAACAAAACTTTACAACGCACGTTGAAGCAGGGAACGTACTGGTGAACATATTGCTGAACATTTAAAAGAATTACCACACTCTGCCGTCAAGCTTTTAGTGGTTTTTTGTGGTACAATGATACATTATAATAACAGATTCATTGTGGTTGAAATATATAATACAAAAGCACCTCTATCGGCCTGATCCCAACTTAACGTTGAGGATCATCTCTGGAACGTAATGCCCGGCAAAGTTGAAAAAAACTAAAATGATATTAATATAAACCTTGCTGTCGTTAGCTATGTAATCATGACGAAACTTTTATAATGTAATAGAAAATGCTCCAAAAATTAGTTCTTTGACCTAAAGAAAGTAAAAAAGGACATCGAATTTTGACCCACAGCTATAGGGCACAATAATAGGCAAAGCTGCATTAAATTAAAAAAGTTTTCCAAAATCTATCTGGTTGTTAATGAGTTATGGCAGTCACAATAATTGGCAATTTTTAAAACTATTTCGTTCACTAAGGCCCCACGCTGTTGAGAAAGCATCTCTATCGGAGAGATAGTAATCATACTTGGAGAGTAATAAAAGGCAAAATTGGAAAAAAAACTAAAAAAGTATTGATATAAAACCTTGCTGACGATACCTATATAATTATGACGAAACTTTTATAGTTTAACACAAAATTCCCCCAAAATTAGTTTTTGTGCCTAAAGAAGGTAAAGACGTGGGCATCGAACTTTGATCACAACTAGGCGATACATCAAGATTCAGAATCAGAATTCAGAGTCAAAATTCAGACGTTTAATTCCAGAATTGCTGAGGTGCAATAAAGTATGCACAGACTGTTAAAATTAAATGTAGTGCCTTAACTTAGCTGCTAAATTACCGAATGATCAACGAATAAAGAAAGATACATTTAAACAAACGGAATTTGAAACAGACTGGATGTGTGCGTAGCTTAATTATTATAAATTCAAGACTTTTGCCCAAACATGCCAGTAGCCGGTACGGGTTTATCACCTCGTGAAGTCAGGGCTACCCGGGGAGAGGGTGCTAGCAGAGATAACCCCCTAGTGACGTGCTTTCCGCGTTTCCTCAGAATATGCGGTCAACGGATGCTCGCAAAATGCACAAAAGCGAGCTTTATAAACATCTTAGTTCGCCGATCACATCTTATACTAATTTGAAGGGAAACCTATAAGTTGGTCGCAGTACCCCGACCGTCCCCGTCAGCGCGATGGGCATAACCACAAACTTCTTCACGAGGGATACCACGTTTGCTAAGGGGAATGGGGGCACATGTAAAATCCATCTCATGCCACATGCAAAACCATATACCTTCTCAGCCATCCTTGACGGGTGCATGGATAGTAGTACGGCGGGCACGCCCCCCGTGCCCCCTTGGCTAAACCCCCCTGACAGGACACAGCCAATTTGACAAGAGGCGACCCATCAGCGTATATGGTAGTCCTTAATCAAAGCAATAGTACTGAGAATTGTAATAAAAGTAATACTAATGTAAACAATGGAAACATAAAAAACTAACACAGGGTAGTGCAAAATAGGGCAGCGAAAGAATTGAAATCAAAGTAATCAATATTAGGTAACAAAATAAAATAATACAAGAAGTTAACGCATCGCATACGTACAACAACTACTTGCATGTCTGCATGATTCGATTCGCTTCGAGTTTTTAGGAGTAAATAAGAGCTTTTAAGAGCCGAAGAGAGCTTTTAAGAGCCGAGCTTCGTATGTTAGGCTCGCTCTTAATTATAAATTGTCAGGCTCGGCTCGGCTCGGCTCTTTCTCTTTTCGTGAAATTCAGGCTCGGCTCGGCTCGGCTCTTCGGAAACCAAGGCAGGCTCGGCTCTAGAGCCGAACAGAGCCGAGCCGAACCGAGCCAAGAGCCCAAATTCTACCTCTAATTTAGAGATAAAAATTTTTTGAATTAGGGGCGGGGTGAACGGACATGGGGAAAATCTCACGAACATGGGGAATTTGGAAGATGGGTCGCCCCACAATGGACAGGCCAGAATAAACACGTCTCTGTGGAAATTGTCTGGCAGCATGGCACACTAAATACTTCTCAATCTAGAATAGCTCGATTTTAATACCCGCTATGTGCTGTTTTAATTAATAATCCATCAAAAGGATCGACACCCAAAAACATTAACATTAAAAAAGTAATTATCGAAATTTACACACTCAGTAAGGCAATACAATTTTGAGATTTTCATACTTCACAAATCATATGTATAGAAAATCTGTTCCTCAAGAAAAGAACATTTGAGAAAATGTTTTTGAAACATTAAATATTCTATTCTGCAATTCTGACATCGAAACATTCTATCACACATACTGCTAGATATTGCGAGCTGCCAAACCATGTTTGATACAATATTATAATCAACATACCGCTACGTTATTTATTTCAAAGGTATATGGATTGAACTGTGGCGTTGTCAACGACAAGAAGTCATCATCCGTAAGATCCAATTCACCAGCCTGAATGAGGATAGAGAAATATAATTTGCCACGCAAATGCGCGAGGAATGAATAATGTTATGGCAAACAATTACGCCAAAGGTGTTGCTGTTGCACCGTTAGATTTTCATTCAAAATTACAACAATACAAAAATGCCGTGAAACAGAACCTTTAACTCAATTCGTGGCTCGAAAACAATCTAATTTAATTAAACCCAAATGTTCCACGAAATTTCTTTTAAATTACAATAGTATTTTTGGACGCAGTTAACTATCACGTATATTGCAGAAGTGAACTCAATACTGTTATAACATAAAAAGTTTTGAGCGCGGACTACAAAAACCGACAGTGTGATTTGAAAACTACTAAACTACTATTATGTGAAAACTGAAACACCGAGCTTATTTTACTTAAATTAAAATGATCAGTAAAGGAACATTTTTCGGTTAACATTCATCCCTTAAAATTTTTGAATAGGCAAAAATATTTCCTAATGACAACATCTTGAAAATGAGTTGGACGACGCGACCTCAGAGGTTACCTAAACAAATCCCAAGCACCAATCGGTGATATACCGACAATAAAGATACCACCACTAAATGATTACCGATAGCTCAATTATTATTATTCAATTTTTCCAAATAGTGCAGTATTTTTTAAGTATTTTCTCCATAAAGCATTATTTCATTGTAAGTCACACAAATTTTATTGCATCTCTGTGCCTGCATCCTTCCGATCTCAACTTCAGTGCCCAACACTGTACCAGTAATTTGTTCCTAGTTTTCAAATTAAAGATCGTGCAGTTAAAGTCTACGTTTTGCAATACTTAGCGACACAGTGTACACCTTTTGTCAGGCTGTGCCATATAAGCTTTCGATTCATTGCGCAATCCGACTGTAGTCTTGATAAATACCATCCTCTGGAGTCCGCTAATCAGTTGAAAGTGGCGTGCAGCAAACGTCTTGGATGGATCCGACTGTACATTTAAGACAAAACAAAAACGAAAAATTATGACATTTACCACTCACCATCTTCGCAACGGGGTAATCTTGGTATTACACAACTTTGTGGATTTCTGACGGTGAGCAATGGGATTTTAACGAAACGCCACAAAATTGTCAACGTATTTTCTGTAAATTTGTCGCCTTTTATGCTGAAAGGACTTATAGTACAACTCTGATTCAGCGCTGTAAGCTGCTGTGACATACTTCTAACAAGTAGACAAAACTCTTGGTCAGGCATTAACTGTGAAATAGCTTTGCACTTTCAGACAGAATAGCCTATATATAATTTACGTTTTATGTTAACATGAACTCTTACCACCTGTCAGTTTTTTTGGCATATGGCCATCAGGATAGTGCAGTGTACCGTTACTAAATGGTTTGTCTAGAACCATTGAGTTAGCTCATAGGCACGCTTTAAGTTTAAAATATACCTATTTACTCAAGTATGCTCAAAATTTATTCCTAAACCTACTTTAAATTTTGTGCTTTTGGGTCTAAATTCAAAAAATCAGGGACAGAAATTAACCATCAACTTTATTTGATCAGTCAGTTATTTATTTTAAATTATCTTTCATTGCAAATGGTTGCTTTTACTATGCGCTCTTTCTATTACATCTATTTGTATAGTTTGCGTTTTCAAATTATGTGTTAAACTTTGTTTTCGCTCATACACGGGTATGTCCCTGGGAGTGGTGTTACTCATGGGTCATCAATGAGCAGTTTTACTCATTACATACCCCAGAAGTATCCTTCCTTATCCCCTAGCGAGCATTGTTGCTCTCCTCCCTGACATCATGGTATGTCCCCATTGAGTATTTTTACTTAACGCCTTAGCTTTGGGAGCAGCTTTAAGCACACCCTTTCCCTATTGTACATTATTCCACTGCCCTCTTATAGATTTTTTATATTTTCTATCATAGCAAT
>JASANE010025535.1:0-16585 GCA_030248225.1 Trileptium ribeirensis | reverse complement strand
ACAAGAATAAAATCAGTATTCAATTCGAACCATCGAATAAAAAATTCTCCTCCCAACCAGTTACCGTAACTACCACTACCAACCACGCTTATAAAATACGATTAGCATTTCCATAGAGAGAGACAAGAATAAAGTCAGTATTCAATTCGAACCATCGAATAAAAAATTCTCCTCCCAACCAGTTACAGTAACTACCACTACCAACAACGAGTATAAAATACGATTAGCATTTCCATAGAGAGAGACAAGAATAAAGTCCGTATTTAATTCGAGCCATCGAATAAAAAATTCTCCTCCCAACCAGTTACAGTAGCTACCACTACCAACAACGATTATAAAATACGATTAGCATTTCCATAGAGAGAGACAAGAATAAAATCAGTATTCAATTCGAACCATCGAATAAAAAATTCTCCTCCCAACCAGTTACAGTAACTACCACTACCAACAACGATTATAAAATACGATTAGCATTTCCATAGAGAGAGACAAGAATAAAGAATTCGAGCCATCGAATAAAAAATTCTCCTCCCAACCAGTTACAGTAACTACCACTACCAACAACGATTATAAAATACGATTAGCATTTCCATAGAGAGAGACAAGAATAAAGAATTCGGGCCATCGAATAAAAAATTGTCCTCCCAACCAGTTACAGTAACTACTACTACCAACAACGATTATAAAATACGATTAGCATTTCCATAGAAGAGAGACAAGAATAGTCAGTATTCAGTTCGAACCATCGAATAAAAAATTCTACAGTATGTTTGCTTGTCATGCATGCACGTTACTGCAGCGACCGAAAGTCAAATTTGGGTCGTCACAGCTAAAACCAAATATCAACAACATTGCATTAATGATACATCTTCATTGTTAAGCGCCCGAACATTTTTGCTCACAACGTAAAAATGACAATGGCAGGGTCATGGCCATTATTACGCGCAAAAAATATATCTGATTAATCACTAAGTGCGCCAGTAGGCCCTCAAATCCAATTACCTAACATATCGTTAAAAATTCCTGCAATTCAAAATCGGATAAATATGCGTGTTTTGAGTATCAAAAAACTTCAATCCATATTACAGCATGCTATGTAAATGCTTGTTAAGACTCAAGGATATATCCAAAAGTGTGCATGAGTAATGAAATGTCGAAATTCGTAAAGGCTGTCATAAAACCAAACCTATAAGACGTAGACCTAATATGATAAAACCTACAACAAATACACATATACAGAAACACAAACACTGTTGAATCAACAGAAAATATACATGAAAAATAACGGTTATCAACTTATAAAAGAGCATCCACTTTCATGTTTAGACTGCTAGCTGTTCAGAATGGGCCACACTCATGTCGACGTATATATTAATACACCGGATCCGAGTATATACTTTCGATATTCTAATAATGGAATCAGCCTCAAAAAACGTTCGGCAAACATGCACAGCCATAACAATTTGCTAGAACTTCAAAACAGCGCAATGTTATTGTTACCTGCATTGTTACAATGATAAGTATCACAGAGAAAACTTCCGACCCAACTATTGACCACGTGTTTGTTCACCTTATCCAATCCTTCCACAGTATTATCCATTACATAACGTACGCCTGAAATGTTAGCAGTACTAAAGCGTCTTTGCACAATATGTATATATGCAACACGAATTGATAGCTAAGAACTGTACCGAAACAAAGCAGTCAGTAGAGTATATACCTCTCTACTAAATATATATTCAGTGGCATGCCAGTTTAATATTTAGCACTGATTGATACAGATATCCTGATGTACTCATATTGTATGCTAGAATATCCGAATATTGCAGATATATATAACAATTATTATATGAGATAATATTTTTCAACATTCAATGATATAAATTCAAAAACAGTATTTATAGTAATGCCATTATTCATTATGCAGGGAGTAACCGGAAACGGATCAGCACCCAGAACAGTCCATTTAAACAGTCCGGAACCTGGTCTTCGAAACTTATATGTAGTAAAACATATGAAGGATGAAATGAAGATACTGTGTATTTAAAATGTATTAAAAATAAATTTTACATTAAACTTAATGTATCGTGACGACATTATTGCCTCTGAAGAGAGTTTGAAGAGGCTGATGAAGCTAAAGTTTTTATTTATCTATCAAGATGCTAGTTTTTGGAATCCCAGACGAAAAATGCCTTCCGCTGTAAATCTTTTAGTAAACTGTGCCAAACTGAATGTTCTTGTAACGCAAGGAGCGTGGATTAGACAATTTCGCTCTGTCCTCAACAGCCTCCTTTGCTATATAAAAGTTTGTTACATGTTATTCCGTAGGAAACTTGAAATTGCTGGTTCATTTATGGTTCTAAAAGAAAATATAAAAGGTATACTATAATTTTCTGATCGATGACCAGAGAAATTGTTCAGGCTATCGTTGGGCAACCAGTGATCCTCAGTTAAATGATGACGAAGACTTTCTGATGGGGATGCTATAAATGAGACAAACTTTGATACTGCTCGCACAGTTTCGAAACATAAAGTTGGTTCCCACGAAAGCAGTGTCTGGCTGCTTTGCAGATTATGTTACTTTACTACAATGTAAGATTATGTTACTTTACTCCAATGTAGACTGATTACAAAGTTTACAAGCGCTCTGGCTGGTGCTTGACGCAATATATATTAGCCAAGCTTCCAGTCACGGACAAAGATAGGTGCACAAAAAACGAACGAAAAAACGTTCGTTTAAACAGACGACGTCACAACGTTCGTTCATTAAACGAACGCAAAAATATTCATGCAAAAACATCTGAAATTTGTTTACGCTTACGTTGGCTTCTAAACGAACGCTATAATAATGTTGGTTTCGTTTTTATGCACTTATTTTTGTCCGTGACTGTAAGTACTACAATAATCCATACCATGTTAGGTACATACAGTTAAAGTGGTTCAATTAAATTTATGAATAGGTAACCTGCTACAAACTTCAGCCTAGCTTTGTTTTGCTAACAAACTCCTGCCGAGAATAGATGAAAAATTCCTACTGCTTACGTTTCACAGTGCAATTTGTTGAGTTAATCCGCTGTTTTGTTTGGTTGTGTTGGAAATTGAGCATTGTTTATATATAAAAGGTATGTGAAAAAACAAGCAAAAATGTGAAAAATTTTAAACAAGTTTTAATCAGAAATTCCGATTCCGGTATGGTTTTTGACTTTTATCGCATCCGCAAACGGAACCAGAATTCCGGTTACTCCATGCCATTATGCTATATACTGGAGGTCCCAACGAAATATTATGTATGTGTAGAACTGAAAACTAAATTCGCATTTAAATTTAGTAATCCTTTATCTTTCAAATAGTTATTTCACATCCTCATTCCGCCATTATCTTACACGTTCAGCGACAGCTGTAACTAAACGCAGCTTTCCAACATTGTTAGAACAGACAATATGTTGACTACGGTCGCAGTGATTTTGGCCCAACCAGGAAGTTTACGCCAGAGACAAATTTGTTTATGTGTATACTATGGTTATTTTTCAAAATCGCGGACTAAGTGTAAACCGCCGGGAGTAACCCTAATTCCAGTACTGGCAAAAATTAAGTTGCGGTTTAATGTCTTCTGGATATCTTTGTCAAAATTTTTAATAAATGTTTTCCATTCCATAATCTAGACTTAATCAAAAAATGCTACATTTTTGGTGCTATTTTATAACGTAAAAACGAAATATATTTTGCCTTTGCACTCGCTCGGGTACTCGGGATCAGCCTTTTAACATGTCAACGCACATTTCTCGACATCTACTAAATATTTTATAAATACTAACACATTTGTTAGTACTTGAGTTTAAGTACTCCGTAGTCTAGAATTTGTTAGATATGCTGTTATAAAAGCAACAGTCTTACTGTTCCTATTTAATATCTCTCGCCAAACAAGTACTGCCAAATGTGTATCAGTAAATTCTCGTAATTCGTAAAACTACAACATATTGCAATTTCGAGTATTTCACACTGCTGAAAATTGTCTAATATTAGTAATTCGCACATTCAGTGAAAACGAAGGGAACGTGGCCAGTCCGAGTGCTTTGCCTATTTTGAGGCTCCAACTGGAGATTCTTGAGCCCGTTAAAGGTACAGAAGGGCGATAATATATCTGCATAACACATTAAGAGAAAATAGGTGGCTTCTTTCCACAAGCGTGGAAAATTGGTTGGCTACATAGTCTGGGCATGAGACAATGTCGAAACACTGCCAGACCTTGTAACAACTGCTGTCATTTTCAGTTAATTCCAAGATACATGGAATATTGTTACACGTATATGAGTCTTGAGTTTTTCACAGACTGGCACATACTAACCACATGGACTGAAAAATTGTGAAATTGATCCGTGCTCTGGTTTCGTGGTGCACGCTGCAAAATTTGCAGTTTGCAGGATTATTAACTTAATCATGTAGGAATTGTTCACGTTAACCTGAAATAAAATGTTGCGTGGAAAATATGCTACTTATACGTAAATCACAGATTTCAAAAATTGCACTTAAAATTTACGTTTTATGTATGGCCACATATATACCTGCCAATTTGCTGCGACGCAGGTACACTTTTATTCACTGTATCCAGCTACCTCAAAAATCTATGCATTTATCTACCCCTAAACGTACTACTAATTGACAATGAACCAAGGTATCATTTTTTGCTAAAATTTAGTATTTATAGCCCCATACAGCACCTTAGTTGAGTAACGACCAGGAAGTAACCGGAATTCCAATTCCGATGAAAATCGTGTTCCGGCAAAAGGCAAAAACCATACCGTAACCAGAATTCCGGGTTAAAATTTTGTTTGAAATTTTCCACATTTTTTCTTCATTTGTGGTCCAAACATGTGTAATATATATACAATGAACAAGTTCCAAGCAACCAAACAAAATAAAAGATTAGCCCAGCAAATTGCAGTCTCAAACGTAAGTAGGACACATAATTTCAGCAGGAATTTTTATTTTAACACTGCATAAGTTTGTTAACAAAACACCCAGCTCGATGCTTGAAGCAGCTATTTTGCACATTCAGAAGTCTGCGGGATATGTTGGAATTAAACTGGCACAACTCGGCAACAGATTATGGATTATTTAGAAATAGCAACTTAGCTGTAAGCTTGAGTAACATAAGTTACGTCAAGAAACCCCAGTGCGCTCGTAAACTTTGTAAATCAGTCTACATTGAAGTAACGTGGTCTGAAACGCAGCCAACAATGCTTGCCAATGAACTGTATTTATTGAAACTGGACGAGCAGTATAACAGTTTGTGTCATTTATAGCATTTTGATCAGAAAGTTATCGTTATGATCTAGTTGACGGGCACTGGTTGCCCAACGCTAGCCTAAACAATGTCTCTGACCACTGATTAGAAAATAATATTATACCTTACTTTATTTTCCTTTAGAACCATATCCTACAGAATAACATGCAACAAACGCATGTGTTGTAAAGGGAGGCAATTGGAGCCAGAGTGAAAGTGTATAGTCTACGCTCCATGCAAGCATGTTTAGTTATAACAGTGCACATTCGATTTGACGCAATTTGCGCAAGGCTTTATATATAGTGTAAAATTTTTTTGTCGTGGAAGTCCAAAAACCTATATATTGATCGATAAATAAACATTATTACCTTACTCAGTCTCTTCAAAGTTCCAGAGAGGCAATAGTGCCATCGCAATACATTAAGTTTAATGTAAAACTTATTTTTAATACATTTTAAATCAACTTTATCTTAATTTCTTCCTTCATCTGTTTTACTATAATAAGTTTCGAAGACCAGGTTCCGGTTGCGGTTTAAATGGCCGGTTCCGGTTACTGGTTCCGGATCCGGTAAATTTAAGTTCCTGATATTCCCTAGTAGCGACATACCTAAGACGTACTTTTCAAACAGCGAACCCGTTTTTCGGTTAAAATACCTATATACCCTTATCCACACCTAACAAATAACAGTTTCTTTAATACTTCTTTTTATTTTACGCAGTATATATAAAAATAATTAACCATAAGTGAGACTACACGAAAGTGGAAATACAACTGTCTCAGAGACCGCGATAATGGCTCACAATGTAAACATGCAGTAGAGCTCGATTGTGTGGCATATTTTTCTTCAATTTTTGACATGGCTCCAAATATCACTAAAGTTAGCATAATATTTCTTTTCCATGCGATTGAAGATTGGAACGTAATCGAAAATTTATAACCTACTAGCGATACGGTGTGACCCCGAGGCTGGGGATAGGCATATTTTAATTTAGTTTCATTAACCACGTAGAAAACCGCAGGTCAATGAACTGATAATATCCACGTGGTATCATTTATTTTAGTCTAGTATATAATTCAAGCATTAGTTTGAAATCTTGTTTCACTGATATAATTTATAGTAACGAGCAAATTTCTGTCCGAGGACTTGACCGGCTTAATTAGTCGGACGTATTGACCGTTTTGGAACAAGCTTATTTTCCAATAAATTTATAACTGTATATATAACGAATAGGGAGATAAAATTAGGTTAGAGACAAGAAAATTGTGTTTTAGAACTACTTCCGAAATTAATATTGAACCTCTAGCTGACGGGGGTTACCTGGAGCTGCGGAGCTCGTTTTCTCCTAGGTAGAACAAAGTATTCCTGTCTGTTTGGAAAAATTACAAGCACATGTATGGAATATAAACATAAACATAATTTTATGAGAAACAAATCGCATAGCATAGTGTGGTGGTCTTACAGAAGAGTGGAACCGTGTTCGATTTCTGCTCGTTATCTCTGATCGATACATACGGCTTACAAAATATATTATGCCCAAAAGGCAAAATTGTCTCTAAAACCGCATACAGCTCCATCCCCACTCCGACGGAAACCTAATTATGGCATTAGTCCCCACATGTGTTCCAAACCATGAGCTGTACTAATAAATCAAGTCCCTTGAGTAAAGTTGTTAGCTGCAAAATTCATTGAAGCCTACTGACATTAATTATGTGTCTGAAGAATGTTAAGCGATCTTTCACAAAGACAATAACCGTTTGTGGAATATGTCACACCCTGAAATGGGTATCACTACTGAAGCTATATTTGTTGCAATGACACAGAGCACGCTACATTGTAATAAATGCTTAGGAGATAACTGAGAACGTCGTTCCTCATTTTAACACTGCTAAAAAGGATAACTGCTAGACAGGAACGAGCGGAAGTGCATTATTCCGCGTCTTCGCACTACTAAATCGAAACCAAGTGAATGCAGTGTTACAGTAAAACAGTTAACGCCCAAGTTGTTCAATGCGTTGTCACGGTTCCTCCAAGATAGTACTCAAAGCTCGCTCAACTCATTCAAATATAGCCAGTATCATTTCCTGCGCTCTGTCCCGGACGAAACTTTAAATCAAACGACTGCAGATGTTCAGGGAAACTCCCTAATCGCCATGATATCGCGGCGGATATCATCAAGTCAAAGAAACAGCCAATACCAATGGTGCCAGCGTAGCAAGCGCCTGTCACTGACTTAGATGACGAAGCTTTCCAAAATATTCCTGTATTCATATGCTTAACCAATTTCCACACCCTCAGTCGATATAATATATATTTTCTATTAATCACTGTTACAATGTCCTAATTAAAGAGCATTTTGGTGTTTCAAAGGTTAAAGATTAAATTATACACAAAACTAAACATATTGTGTTCTACGCCTCATTAGCGCTATTTTACTTAATACATCGTAAAAAATATGTACTGTGAAAGACTTAATCTAGTGTAGTGGCTAAATAAACGTTATTAAGAATATGAACGCCCATCCATTTCTGGATAAGGTGATATAGAAACCATACACCTACCTATAAACTATAGGTGTTGTTAGGTAGAAGTACAGGGTTGCCACTTTCGTTACAGATCGGAATCCCCTAAAGACAAATCTACACCACCCGCCAATAGCTCCGGACATACTCCCACTTCCAAAGATGGGCAAAAAATTTTGAGGAAAATTAGGGGAAATTTGGCAAAAATTGGTACAAATTAACAAAAAAATAAGGAAACTTCTAGCAAAAATTGTCAAAAATTCAAAAAAAAATTAGCGAAACTGTGAGTTCATAAAAATTTCAAAACTTAACCACTTCCCCCCACCGAGACCATTTACCAACCTAAGCCGACAGGCTTTCGAACCCTACGCCATAAACGATATTAACCAACATAACAAATAAAAAATTGTGCGAAGAGGACAAACAGAGGAGGTCTCGCAACTCTGCGCAGAGTGATTGTTTCAATATTCAAAAATTATCTTCCTGAACTCTCTTCCAAGTCCAAAAAGCATAATACGTTAATGCTCTAGTAATATATTAAAAAGCTAAAGTTACGACGATTTTAAGCAACAAACCCGATCAATTTCATGATTTATAAATTATATATAACTTTCAGGAAAATATAATTCCAAGTGTCAATTTTCATGTTGTTTTTCACAGTCAAATAGCTTTAATAATATTTAGCAACCCTGAAAACGTAAAGTATCCTTTTAGCTCTAGATGTATACCTAAATGACAAATTTGAAAATTTTCTGGAAACATTTTAGCCCAATGCACTATAAAACCAATATAAGTTTTTAAGCTTCACCGTATAGCTAGAAAATTTTGCTCTGAAAAAAACGGTAAAATAAAGAAGTTGAAGAGCTATGACATTTGTTTCCAGTTTTTATCGTGTAAGAAAAGTTAAAACTTTAAATATTGGTGCATCCCAAAATTACAGTTACAAATTCCTGTCGGTATCCTTACAATGGAGTAATCATTGACGTATATACAGCAAAAACAAACCTAGGTGCACAATCAGATTTTATTAAGCGTCAAACTATTTTCCACTAATTTATCCATTTGAACACGGAAGCACTGCTTGAAATAGGCAAAATATTTTGCACACTTGACAACTGTTCCAGGCAAATTCTCTCGCTCTCTTTCAATAAAAATACTTTCATTATACGTACCACCACCAATGCCTTTTATTCCACTTCCAACCGCGTCTATTCCTTTGGTCAACCATGATCTTGTATCGGTAGTGGTTTCATTTTCAAGAAGTGTCGCACTTGTTAATGCTAGACACATAATCATAAGAATAGCGTACATCTTAGTAGCCATTATAAATACTAAACAATACGAAGCGTGTTATAATAGCACAGTGTATTTCGTCATATGCCCACACTACATATATTTAGCGGTGTGTCGTATATTTTTTCAAAAGCATTTATTCCAGGGGGTCACTGCAAAAAACAGAAGGTTCCCCGCAACAAACCCTGCTGAAAATATTATTGGAAGATTAAATACACAAGTACTGCAGTTTGCGGAAATTAATAAAGATTTTTCAGGAGAAAAGCTCGCACTGGTACTTAATAGAATTGTTTTATGAAACAGTAATATATATTTAAAGTGCTGAATCAACTACCAAGATACGCGCTATTACTTAAGAAGCACAGGTGTGAAATACAGAAATATAAGCAGATAGGTATGCACTAAGTCAACGCAGAGTATTATCCGTAAACTGTTCTCACAACATATATCATATGTCTGGACATGGCTCCCCGATCAAGAAACCATGAATTCTTGTATCTTTTCAACCTCTTTCAGATCCGGCGTTACCCCGTTTTTAGAAACGATGTGGCCCAAGATTGTGATTTCGCTTTTCAAAAACTCGAATTTACTGCCCATGACCTTATGGTTGCTTCAAGTAACCGTTGAAGCACTTGCCTATCAAACAAATGATCACAATACATAAATATTGTCATCCAAATAACATAAGCACAGTTCATGTAACACTATTAACTCCATCATGCGATGAAAACTAGCTGGGCCATTCAAGCCCAAATGGTACTACATTAAATTTGAATAAGCCATCCTGAGAAATAAAGGCGGGTTTCCTTATCGAATCCATGCATGGTTATATTTGGCAGTACCCTGAATGTTTGGCTCCACTGACCAAACCTATCGTTTTATATATATATATATATATATATATATATGCGTCGAATCGACAAACTATCATCTTTCGTGATTGAAGTGAGCATAAATGTTTGGACTCAACTTTTTTTATTCTTTAGCAACATAACGAGGTCCGCGGCCTATATGATCTTCGAATGCCTTAATCAGTCAGTTACTGTACCTAACGATTCTTCAGTTTCATCACAAGTTGAAAATACATCACCGTAGTTGAATAAAACTGTACGTATATATCGCTTGCAGCAATGGCCCGTTGTGGTGTGTAATTGCACATCAGTTGGAGTCCAACGTTGCTGCCATAGTGGATCGCATGTTCGTTCCCCGCTTCGTCTTCTTGAGATAGGATGCATCCGATGCCGTCTTTACTTTCGTCGGTGTACAGTATAAACGACCTATACGTATCCGGGTATCCCAATACTGCAGGCGTTGTCATCTTGGTCTTCAGGGTATCGAATGCTTGATGAGTATCTTCCGTCCATAGTTGGTTGTCGTAGAGTGGTGTTGCTATTGTGCCATAATCGGGTACGAATTGTCTATAGTCTCCCGTTAATCCGAGGGAGCTCTTGAGTGGCGTCACTGTTTTCGGTTTCGAAAAGTTTTGTATCTTCTCGATCTTTCCAGGATACGTTGAAATTCCCTTGTTCGACACTACGTATCCCAGGAACGGGATTTCTTCTTTCAGGAATTCGCACTTTGATCCTTTTGCTTTGAGGTTCGCTTCGCGGAGACGTAGTATCTGGCTGATATCGTACAAATGGTCCCAATATGACGTCGAGAATATTATGATGTGGTCGAGGTAACATAAGCATGATTCAATCAGGAAGCCCGCTAGGATCAGCTGCATCATTCTTTGGAATGTCGCAGGACCGTTCGTCAATCCAAACGGCATGACGTTGAATTCGAATAAGCCATCGTGACGGATGAACACAGTCTTTTCTTTGTCTTGTTCGTTCATTGGGACATGCTAGTCTCCCGACTTGAGGTCCAAGGATGAGAAATACTTCGCTCCGCGTAGTGCGTCCAGCATCTCATCGATTCTTGGTAACGGAAAGCTAACAAGCTTTGTGACTGAGTTCAGCATTCTGTATTCGGCACAGAATAGTAGAGTCAAGCTCAACGGGGTCTTCTTTCCTCGCCGACTTCGCGGTGCCTGTTCCCACCGCTGTGGTTTCGATAGATAGTAAATTGGGACATTAGGAATCTCGTCACTGCATTCATGCGCGTCACTAATTAGATGACGAGGCATTTGGCTACCTTAAAAGAGTCATAGTTACTCTTGTGATTGAGTTCAGCATTCTGTAGTCGGCACAGAATCTTTTTGATCCATTTTTCTTGTTGGCTAATACGATCGGTGATGCACGCGGACTGTTGGATCTTCTAATCACTCCTTGATCCAACATCTTATGGACTTGTTTGCTCGCTTGGCTACGATCCGCATACGGTAGACGTCGCCAAAGGCGTAGCCAGGAATTTTGAAAGGGGGTGGTGTCGCGGCCCACAGTGGGTACCTAAAAGGGGGCGGGGTCCCTGGCCTGTCCACAGTAGGGGGTGGGGGACCCCCCCCCCACTTTCCAAATCCCCCATGTTCGTGTGATTTTCCCCCATGTCTGTCCCCCCCACTCGGCCGAAACCCCCATGTTCAACTAATTCCAAAAATTTTTTATGTCTGAAAATTTATGTTCTTTGTTTGCAAATTGTTTTTTAAACGTTAATTACCACTATTTATAATGCTAAAATATTATTTTTTAGCTTGAAAGTACGTTCACAGTAGTAAAAATGCATGAAAATATGGAAATATTTTGTATTTTTAAGCAAAATTTATCCCCCCCCACTTTGAAATTTCCCCCGAGAATGAACATGGGGGCCCCCCCGAAGTTTCCCCCCCCCCCACTTTTCGGACGGCTGTGGACAGGCCAGGGTCCGGGGGGTCGCGCTCAGAAAGGGGGGTTGGCGCTCAGAAATCTAAAAGCGGGGTTCAGAATTGGTATAGCAAGTGTCAATAAAAAAGAATCAAAAATATTTAATTCATTCTACAGCTTGCTCTAGCAGGCCGAGCCTCGATTTTAAGATGTTACTAACAACCACCCTGCTGTTAGTTAATCATGCTAAAGCAGCATCCCCAAGACCTTTATCACCGTGGTGTTAGAGCAAAAACACGGGTGATTTTCTTTTAATGACGAAATCACGAAAAAAAATTTTGCCGTCACGAAAAAAAATCAGTGCTCAAAATATAATTTTCTCTAAATAAGCGTAAGTTAAGCATTCTTTATAGGTAACGCGAGCTGTTTTTTCCTTCATGTACTGTTTTTACACTTTTAAAGATATTTTCAAAGAAATTATCGCGGAACGAAAACCCCGTGTTCGCTGAAAAGGTCGATCACGTTGCTACTTATTTCTTAAGTTGCCCCTTTAACATATCTACTGCAAGCATGGAAGCGCGAACGCACTAACCATGCAAAAACCGGCGGAATTCAATTATTTCGTTGTTCTACTTATTCGTTTGGCGTATCCGAATATCCCGAGGTCTAGGGGCTGCAGTACGTCAGTTGCATGGGGTGGCAATTTGAGAATTGTGATGGACAATTTGCGGGTATCCGGCTCCATAGCTAAACTGATAACCTCTGACGAAAGGTGGGAAAGATGACCGTCAAAAAGCAATAACAGCGGTCGCTCAGGGACAGCGATGCAAAACCGACGGAACCATTTTGCAAAAACTCGGCTTGTCATCCAGGCGCTATCGTCCATCTCAATGTCATACTGTTCAGTATCTCGCGGGCGATAAGTGCCTTTAAAAATGTGCAAAAGTGGTCTGGATTCGCCGGCAGCAATTGACACACGCTAGCACGCTGTATTGTGCTCGGCCCTCGCCCTGGCGAACGATTTTCGCTCTATCAGCTGTGCCCGCGTAAACCATTCGCGATTTAGCATCCAAATTGAATCCACTCTCATCTAAATTCCATATGCGCTTAGGGGTTTCATCCAAGGGTATTCCGTTTTGACGCATCTTTTCTTGCAAATCTGCAACGCTTTCTTCCAACAACGTATAGAAAGGGCGAATAATGAAAGGGTTTTTGGTAACCCAATCACGACTCTGAGACATGTGAACTGGATATTTGCGCTTTAGGTCATTTCGGAGGCAAAAACTTTTAGTCCAGTTTATACTGGGTAGCTTATCGCGGAAAGGAACCTGCACAACGTCGCCGGTTTCTGAAATGAGCTTGAATTCGTAGATGCGGCAGTAGTCACTGACGAGCTGGCGAACCTCGTCTTGGGTATAACCAAAACCGCACTTGGCCATAATCCGAATTACGCCGGCTATTTCACGCTCCTGATCATCGGTCAGCGTTGTTTTTGACCCTTGGCGACCCTTTTCGGTGCCGGTTTTTGCCTTTCGAAGAGCTGATTGTAACTTCGAGTAGGACATGTGGTACTTGTCGGCTATTTCACGGATTCCCGCTGAAGTTGCGGGGTCATTATATTCAGCTACTGCTGTTGGTAACAATGCATCTTGCGCGAGCTGTTTCGGTTTACGTTCATAATAGTAATTCAATTTAGGTTTTTAGATTTAGGCCGTGCAATTTCGTTATCTACACTACCCATCTAACTTTAGACGCTGTACTGCATATATTAGTGCTAAAATAGGCAAATGATAGCAATTTATATACTAAATAAGATCAGTTTCACGCATTACGCAAGTACGTAACATTCGGTATAAACACGAAAAGCCGTAGTGCAGGAACGCAATAAAACTGAGCTGATTCTTGCGAACTATGATGCAACATTCAGACGTAGAATATTTTGACAAGCGCGATTGTTTTTTCGTGACTTAGAACATTTTTCGTTAAGAAAAAAAATCAGTTCGCCGCACCTCTCAGCGAAGGCCGATTGGAACACCTGTCTCAACATCAACTACACAGACTATTATATTACGCTTGACAACAGTGGTAACGAGGATTACATTGGCTGGTGTTAGACATAAGCAATTGAAAAGTTTTTGTCATGAATTTTTTAGTGACATTCCTAACCACCGACATTAACATAACCCTATCTGTTGACTAGAGCAACAGAAAACCTTTATGTTGTGTGATTGTGTAGCAGGAGCAGTACCCTATAACTACGCATCATCATAGTTGTTTCCCTTGCATTCGTTCCGACAGTATACGGCCGAATTTATTTTAGTGACAATTTGGGGTGATTGTTTTTTGGTGACAGTCACTATATATATTAAGTACGCAATAAACAAGTAAAAATGCAACTGTTGCCAAAATACCCAATTTTTATACAAAAATGTGAAGTTTGGTCAAAAATACGGTTGAAAGTAATTGCTTTCTAGTGCGAGAGAGGGTTGTTTTAGGACAATTTTCGACATGATTTTCAAAGGTGATCATTCCAAAAATTTTGTTTGGGGTTGAACCAAAAGGTGGGGTCGCGACCCCCACAACCCCAGGCTACGCTCTTCGACGTCGCATTGGTTGTTTCACGGATTTCTCGACCGTGGTTTGGATGTAATGTTCCACCTGCGTATTGATTCCGATGTAGAAATCTGGTTTCGAAAAGACGTCTTGGTAATTGTGCAGTACGGTTGCCAGGTACGCTTTTCCTTCTTCATCGGTTACGGATTTTTCAAAATCGATTTCAACTGGAAGTTTGATACCGTTCATATGTACAGTTTGGCGTGTTATCTGTTCTTGCAATTGCTCAATGTTGAACCGTCGTTGTTCTTACTCTTTTTCTTGGACTTCTGTATCCACAAGTGATATCATTTGTGGATTCTTTATCTGGATTTCACCTCTTCGTTTCTTCGACCTTCCGTACTTGAACTTCGATTATTTCTATCTCGACTGTGTTTAGGTTGCACAATGGTATCATGATGTTGCGTTCTTACACTTTAGCAATACTATTCGGTCTAGCCAATCCGTTGTTGGTCTCCATTAGAGGTTCCGCCACAACCGTGTCACCTTCTTTTGTTCCTTCCGGGATCTTTACTTCAATGAATTTCGCTGACCATGGTGGGATCACTTGTCTATACAAACATTTGCAGATTTCGATGTGATGGTTATCTTCTTGACTGATCGATCCCATTTCGTTGGTCCTCCAACAGTGAGGTATTGGTTGACTATTCATTTTGACCCGTAGTTGTTGGTAATCGATCACCAATTCGAACGCAGCCAGAAAATCGTGTCCATATATATATCGCAATTTTTGGGAAATTCTTGATTACAATGATTCGGATCTTCCGTACTTTCTTTTCGAACCGTACTTGTACGAACAAATATCCTACCGCTCTTTCTGTTAGATCCCCATTGAATCCAACTGCGCACAATGCGGTTTCTTTGAGTGGTACATGCTTGAAATATATTTCGTATTGCTCTTCGCTGATTATCATTATTTGTGATCCCGTATCGACCAAACCTCGAAGTTTCTTGTTTCCTTCCAGGTACGCATCAATGTAGTATCTTGACAGGACTGTCGGATCCCTGCACGGTTCATGTTCTTTCGATTGATCCAATTGGTTCACTTTCACGAATGTTTCATTCTTTCGTAAGCGCATATATCTTTGGTCTTCTCCGGTTCTTTTTGAGTATTTTCTTTTCTTTCCACTCCACTTGATTTTGATGGTCGATTATCCGCAGTATTGTTTGGTTGATTTGGTCGAATTGGTAGTATCCGGTAAGGATTTTGGTTCTGTTATTGGTTTTCAATTCGTGTTTCGCTTGTACTTTGTCCCGCGTTTCTTAGGGCACATCGTTCCATTCTATGGCCCAATCTTTCGCAGTTGTTGCATCTTGGTAATTTTTGGTTCCTCACCGTTTGTCGGTTCTGCTGTTGATTCCCCACCGGTGTTGGCATCTTTTGTTGCTGTTGCTGCTAATCTATTTGCGGTGGCACTGCTTGTTGCAGTATTTGCATTGGTTGCATCGTTTGCAACATAAGTTGTTGCATTCCCATTTGTCCGTAGTACGACTGTATCGGTTGCTGGTAGTTCGCACCGGTTTGCGTTGGTATCATCGAAGGTTTTTTATTTTGTCACGCAAAGTCGGCTTCGAATTTCGTTCTTTAACCCGCGCGGTCTTGAGGACTTCTTCAAAGATTGCTTCGGGTATGCCTTTCGCGGTCATGTATCTTGCTGCATAGACGCGTAACCCATCAACGAAGTCCTTGACCGTTCCCCCGTTTGCGGTAGACTTTGCAACTTGATCATGTGGTTCGTCAACTTCTTCGGGATATCGAATCGTTCTTTGAACTTTTTGACCAATTCACTGTAATTGCTGAGTTCTTTAGCGTTTTCGAGAGTCAATACTTCCAAGTATTCTAACGCCTTTCCGAGCAACTTTGCTGTCAGTGCTCGCAACTCCTCTTGTTCGTAGTCAATTCCATTTTGAGCCTGCACTTTTTCCAGTTCTTTTCAGAATTTCTCGAAACTTGACTCGCTCTTGTTATTACTCCTTGTTGTTATCGCTTGTTGTGGTTGATGGCATTGACATGAGTAAGGTGTTGATGTTGGTAGAGGTACCCCGGGATTAATCATCGAATTGCTCCCCGCGATTGGGATTTGATTGTATTAGTGGCCATAGGCGTCGCACCGTAATATCCATACACGT
>JASANE010025534.1:0-19768 GCA_030248225.1 Trileptium ribeirensis | reverse complement strand
ACACGAACATGTCTGTATATATAGTTTGTGTATGCCGGCCGCATTCATACACTCCAAAGCCTGATGATTGTAGATTTTCACACGAAGAGTCCAGTATATATAGTTTGCATATGCCGTCCGCATTCAGTCATTCCGAAGCCTGATGATTGTAGATTTTCACACGAAGAGCACAGTATATATAGTTTGCATATGCCGTCCGCATTCAGTCATTCCGAAGCCTGATGATTGTAGATTTTCACATGAACATGTCTGTATATATAGTTTGTGTATGCCGGCCGCATTCATACACTCCAAAGCCTGATGATTGTAGATTTTCACACGAAGAGCTCAGTATACATAGTTTGCGTATGCCGGCCGCATTCATGCATTCGAAAACCTGATGATTGTAAATTTTCACACGAAGAGCCCGGTATATATAGTTTGCGTATGCGGGCCGCATTCACTCATTCCGAAGCCTGATTATTGTAGAGTTTAACACGAAGATGTCAGTATATATAGTTTGTGTATGCTGAACGTATTCATGCACTCCAAAGCCTGATTATTGTAGATTTTCACATGAAGAGCACAGTATATATAGTTTGCATATGCCGGCCGCATTCAGGCATTCCGAAGCCTGATGATTGTAGATTTTCACATGAAGAGCACAGTATATATAGTTTGCATATGCCGGCCGCATTCAGGCATTCCGAAGCCTGATGATTGTAGATTTTCACACGAAGAGCTCAGTATATATAGTTTGTGTACGCCGGCCGCATCCTTGCACTCCAAAGCCTGATGATTGTAGATTTTCACACGAAGAGCTCAGTATATATGGTTTGTGTATGCTGGCCGCATTCATGCACTCCAAAGCATGATTATTGTAGATTTTCACACGAGCGAGCTGAGTATATATACTTTACGGATGCCGGTGGCATTAATGCATTCCAAACCCTGATGATAGTAAATTTTCACACGAAAGAGCTCAGTATATGTAGTTTGTGTATGCCGGCCACATTCGTGCACTCCCAAGCATGATGATTGTAGATTTTCACACGAAGAGCTCAGTATATATAGTTTGTGTATGCCGGCCGCATTCATGCAGTCCAAAGCCTGATGATTGTAGATTTTCACACGAAGAGCTCAGTATACATAGCTTGCGCATGCCGGCCGCATTCATGCATTCCAAAACCTGATGATTGTAAATTTTCACACGAAGAGCCCAGTATATATAGTTTGCGTATGCCGGCCGCATTCAGTCATTCCGAAGCCTGATGATTGTAGATTTTTACACGAAGATGTCAGTATATATAGTTTGTGTATGCCGGCCGCATTCATGCAGTCCAAAGCCTGATGATTGTAGATTTTCACACGAAGAGCTCAGTATACATAGTTTGCGTATGCCGGCCGCATTCATGCATTCCAAAACCTGATGATTGTAGATTTTCACACATAGATGTCAGTATATATAGTTTGTGTATGCTGAACGTATTCATGCACTCCAAAGCATGATGATGGTAGATTTTCACACGAAGAGCCATATTGTTTGTGTATGCTGGCCGCATTCATGAACTCCAAAGCCTGATGATTGTAGATTTTCATACGAAGAGTCCAGTATATATAGTTTGCGTATGCCGGCCGCATTCAGTCATTCCGAAGCCTGATGATTGTAGATTTTCACATGAACATGTCAGTATATATAGTTTGTGTATGCCGGCCGCATTCATGCACTCCAAAGCCTGATTATTGTAGATTTTCACATGAAGAGCACAGTATATATAGTTTGCATATGCCGGCCGCATTCAGGCATTCCGAAGCCTGATGATTGTAGATTTTCACACGAAGAGCTCAGTATATATAGTTTGTGTACGCCGGCCGCACTCTTGCACTCCAAAGCCTGATGATGGTAGATTTTCACACGAAGAGCTCAGTATACATAGCTTGCGCATGCCGGCCGCATTCATGCATTCCAAAACCTGATGATTGTAAATTTTCACACGAAGAGCCCAGTATATATAGTTTGCGTATGCCGGCCGCATTCAGTCATTCCGAAGCCTGATGATTGTAGATTTTTACACGAAGATGTCAGTATATATAGTTTGTGTATGCCGGCCGCATTCATGCAGTCCAAAGCCTGATGATTGTAGATTTTCACACGAAGAGCTCAGTATACATAGTTTGCGTATGCCGGCCGCATTCATGCATTCGAAAACCTGATTATTGTAGATTTTCACACGAAGAGCACAGTATATATAGTTTGCATATGCCGTCCGCATTCAGTCATTCCGAAGCCTGATGATTGTAGATTTTCACACGAAGAGCACAGTATATATTAGCTATTAGTTAATAACGTAAGGCCTTAGGCACGATAAGTACACGATTCTGTGGATAAAATTTTTTCATCTGGCTGTCCGCAGGCCCCTTAAAATACACTTAAGACTTTTTGCACTAATCACATTGCCACGTTTCCCGGAGTTCCATTAAGCAAAAATATCTTAGGTGCGTATAACTATTAGTAATGAGAAATGTCTCACCATAAAAATCGTGAGCTTTGTTCCATCGTCTATGCGATGACAGCAGCTAATTCCAAACACCAAAGTCGACACAATTTTTTCAATCGGCAATCTCAAAATAGCTCGAACGTTGAAAAATTGTCAATATCAACAGACTAACAACATTTCATACGGCAACCAATAGCCATGGTCCCATATGGAAAGTCTTCCATACTCGTGAATTAGCGTCCATACAACATATACACCTGACGCAGAAAAAATAACATATACACACACGAATGTCCGAACCACAGCAAACCATAGCTCCACTCGACTTAAGCTAAACGTCACAGTTTGTATAAAAATGTGGTTACTATCGAGCGGAATCATCTTAATAGTAAAGTGGATCATCTTCGTCGTAGTCGAATAGATCAATTGTAATCCAAATGGGGAAGACTGCGGTAAAACTGTAAGGCGTAATCATGGATAATAATACGATTGTTACCTTCAAACAACGGCAGCAGATCCAAATATGTTTGTTTCGCAATCGTTGACCGTTTGCTGTAAGCAGGGAATAAACAAACTGCGGACTGTTAAATGTAGCGTCGAGACGATTTTAACAGGGCAACCACGATTTTGCCTAAGTCATTGTCACTATAGTTGATTTTATAAAAAATAGAAGCAGGATAATCTTTACGATATTGACGCCACTTAATTTTAAACAAGTTCACACGTTCACCGTTGGTATTTTTATTCTGTTGTACAATTATAACGGAGCTGAGCCGTTTAAGATCCTTGACGTCTTGTTGTTTTAACCATACGACTTTATAAGGTTGCGCACCTTGTTTTGCCGTGCGCTGCCAATTGCTACTTCCAAATTCTATGGCGTACGAACCACAGTTTGATTATTGTTTATTGCTCTTGAAATGCTGTTCTTCGGAACGTTTCGATCACAGAATGAACAGAGTCCACTTCCATATAAGAGTGTCCTAGTTCCGAGAACTTTTGATCAATTATTTTTAATGGTTACTGTTGACAACGGCGTCCAGCAGCAATGACGACACCAAAGTACTCCGGTTTTGTCTAGTGCATGAATCCGAACAGGGGGTCAGATGTTCGACACTTGGCGGCAAAACATTTATGTACTTCAACAAACAGGACTCAATCTCGCTGCCACTACGCTTTCCGTTTGGTTCGTGCCATACGAAACAGTATCCATCGTGACTGACTTCTTGGTAAACTGTCAAAATGTAAACTGCTAGCTTTCTTTTGTAAAATAATGGCCCTGCTCAAAACAGCCTGGAGATCAAAAGTAGCGAATAGAAAGTTGTCGCGTTTGAGCTTGCGACTATTCTTAGCGGATTTTTTGTCTTATTTTATCTAAATGCACGCTCCATTTCTACGGCGGATATGATTTTGGGACCGTGGCAACTCCTCGGCTGTTAATTTGCCGTTGTGAAACATGCCGCACAAGTTACAACTATTTTTTAGGCGTAAAGAATCGTACGTGAAAGTCGATAATGAAGGAGGGCTGCAAATAAATTTGAAAACTCGCTCATTGTCAGGGACTTTATCAGAAATACACCACTCAATGTACAGTCGAAACATTTCTTCTTTATTTAAACTAGGCTGCAGGTACCACTTAGCAGAACTTTGGCGGACGTAAATGTGCCAGCATAGTAGGGAAAATGATGATGTTCTTATGCACGTGAGAAAGTTGCACGTCCTTAGTTTTATTCGCGGTTGCGTTGCTTCCACAACCATCTTCCCTGAGTGCTATGGCTTTTGATCAATGTTTTGTTCACTGTTTTTCAGGATCGCCACAAAAAGTTACGACAGACCTCATGTTCAAAGTTTGTGTTTGGGTTAAGAAGCTTGAAGATATTGAAGTTGTCACACCTTTTAACTGCGTCCGTCTTATGTCTGCCAACTTGGCGCTTGTCCATTAATTGAAGAATGAAGGTTTTTGACCAGTATTCTTCACAATTTTGGAAGGCGCTGCTCTTCCGTAGACATCCGCCAACTATCACGCAGGATGACCAAGTCATATCATTGGGACATTTTGCAGGAACCTCATTGACTTTATAGTTCATGTACGCCTTGCCGTATCGGCGCTTGGAGACTTCTTTGTTTCGAAGCCACTCGGAGGGGGCTGCTATTTTACCAGGTTTACGTTTGCGTGCAGGTGCAGCCGCGCTTTTGGCCGAACTGCTGGATAAATATTGCTGATGCTGCGCTTCATTTTCTAAAATTCAAAATTCATGAATTATGCAGCAGTGCTCGACTCCAATAAATGAAACACTCCAACTGACTGAAAAAATTGCACATTTTAGAAATTTTGTTAAATCTAAGGATATACTCAGTGTCGCCCCGGATCCGTCGAATTGCAATTTTGAGGTAACGTTAACGAATGCGAACTAGATGACATTAATACTATTTTTTTCAAATCTAGAACTATACCACGGCGCTATTTCTGCACCAGTGTAATATTAAAAATATATGTCTTTTTGTTACTAAACGTACGATTAACCTTAGCAGCAATATCTGCAGACAATTGAGCCATGTTTGAGCATGCATGCTCGTGGGGGAGAAGGTAGAGAGATTACCACTCAGCTGTCGGATACCTTTCCGCAGCCGAACCGCTAAAGGGTTACCCATACGGTGGGAGTGTCCGGCACGCTGGGGCTAACTAATAATTGTATAATCGAAACTCGCAAAATTGGTTGGCAGACCATCCACAGAAAAAATTTGACCGGCAAGGAGATCACTTCCACACCACCCACCCCCGAGTGGCTAGCATTAAGCATGTATGTGTTTGAGGTATTCATTTATGGACTGCCACACAAGTGACTTAATTGGTTACCTTCGGACAATTGAATCTTGAACCACTGTACTCTCTGTCTCGTGCAGAACACCAAAAGCTGGTGAGATCAGATTATGTTTGCCACCTGTTTAGCGATATATGATTAAAATATTTTACATTTGTTTGTATAATTAATTACTGCAAAGTTACAGTGGTTAAGAACAATGCGACGTTGACCTCAATAATTGAATGAGTAGTGTTAATGTGTAAAGTCGATATAAGTGCAACGGCAATGCTGCTATGACTAACCAGGGTCTTCTTCGTTACCAGATAAAACGAACGATGAATTGACATAAAAGCTATTACGTCCTGACCCTTCGTCTTCTGAATTATATTCAGGTTCCGACATACAGGTGTTTCCCCTGCAAACTGGATGCGGATACGCGGGGGTTGCGGAATTTTGAAGACTTTGAACATACAATATCGACTATTTACCGCAACGCTGCTGAGCCATCGCTATCTATGTCGCTCGCACTGTTGTTACTATAGGCATTGTCAATTACACGTATGATATCTTGCTTTTCTTTTTCTGTACAGTGGGCAGTAAGATGTTGTATCGCTTTTTTAAATGTAACCATTGGGTTGCAGATAAATTTTGATACCTTTTCATTAGAAGAACTGATTATGCGCGACCAAACTTAAAATGACTCCGCCTACCATCTTATTTTTAAAATTGCCATATTTTTTGTAACAGAACGTTTCTTTGTGATTGCATAATGTAGCATTGAGGAACAGTGGTAAGGTGGCATGAAATGGCTAATTTTTAGTTCGGAAATTCGTTAATAAAATCCACAAATTGTTGAAAACATAATTTTGTGAGTATTCGTGCTTTTTTAGTGTACAGTGTAACAGGCAGGCATCGCTCGACACATGGGGTGCAATAACTCAGCGATTGAAACTATTTTAATAATGTTGTTCAACATTTGAAACAAAGAATTTTTAAACTTGTTCGTGAACGCAAACTTATAAAAAATAAAATTTGTTCGTGAACACAAATGTATATTCTTAAGCAAATGTTGTTCGCGAACACAAACGTAGTTCTTAAAATAATTTGTTTCTGTATAGAATATTTTGTCATAGAGAAATACGCAATTGACATCATTATGAGCATGTATGATTACAATCACCAAGCATCAAATATTTGCTAACATTTGCTTTTTAAAATTTAAGTTGCGTTGGAGATAATGACTTATAAATAGCGCGCGCGCTGTGTTTGAATCTACAACTCATTAGTGAACATTTTATGGGTGAAATTATTCGCGAACAAGTTCTTCTCTATATCGTATTTGACTATGATTCCAGGTTAATAATTTAATGATTGTACAAATTTGTTGAAAATTTGATATATGAAAATTGTTTGTTCGCGAAGATTTTAACATTTACAGATAATTTAACTCGTTTTGTGAACAAAAATTTGTTCAACTTCATTTGAGATGGCAATGTTCGCGAATCCTGAAAACTAAAAATTTTAACCACGTTCGTGTTGACGAGTAAAAGCGAATCCTGAATTTGTCAATGTTCTAATGTGAACCCTTTTCTATTAATAGAAATCGCCAAAATTCTGTTCCGAGACAGTTAGTATTTCTTTCAGTTGGATTCCACTTTGCCCAAATTTGGTTAACGAAAAACCGTGCTAAATTCCCTATTTGTTCCGTAATAATGGTTTTCGATTCCACATCGGTTTTGACAAAATAGGATGGCAAACAAGGTTATTTTAAGTTTAGTCGTGCATTACGTCAGACGTCGGCACATACCCGTACCGGTTCGTTACATGACCAAAATATCATACAAATAGACAATTTGGCCACAGCAGACCAGGGCAGGCTCAGGAATAATTGCAGGCCAATACGAAAATATTCGCTGTGTGCAATATATAACCCATACAAAGTCGTCAACATTGAATTCAGACATATCATTAGCAATAAATATAAAGATCATATATAATGAAAGTGATATTAACAGAAAAAATATAAGAATTGCATAAACTATACTTATCTTACTACTAAGTTAGGGGGTCCATCGGCGGCCAGATTTACATGTAGGGATCTGGCTCGACGCATGATGGCAGTTATCATCCGCCGGGCACTGAATGAAATCCCTGTTTCAAATACTTCATGTACCATGAAAAGACCTGCTGGTCAAACATTTGACTAAGACATAACGGCAGTTATGATCAGTTGGATTATTAAGAAGGGCTTTGTTTTTCAGCTATTTCACTTAGACAGCTAGTGGCAGCTGTAATCCTGTGACATATGTTGTAGATGAAGCCCAGAGTTTGGTAAGTAGTGCAATAGCTGACAAACCATAATGATTCGCTAGGAAGTTTTGCGGCGCCTGATCACTCGTTGAGACATTTCAAATGTTAAAAACAATCAAAGCTTTGTTGATTCTGTATTTTTAACGTTATTTTAAGTTTCGAAAGTGTAACTGTTATTAGGTCTGCATGTGTTATTAGTCAAATATCTAGCACAGCCCATAGCGGCAGCAATGATCCGCTGGGTTCACTAAAGTTCGTGTTGCGCCGATAGCATATAATGCCACTGTCAATTCAATGCGCCTGGATTTTAATTTGTGTTTTTCCACTTAATGACACATGTTGCTCTTAGGTTAACTTACAGTTGAGATTTTTTCATAAGAAATGTTCGGCTACTGGAACAAAATTATTTAAAGCAAAAAGCTTAAGTTAACTTAAGACACTTATCATAATGTCCAGTAGAGCTAATAATTTAAAACAAAAATGTCTTACCGCTGCTTAAGACACTTTAGCACTAAAGATGAACACATGTTTTGCAGTTCAGACTTTCCTTATTTAATTGTAAGAGATGGTTGTTAAAACTTTAAAACTTCAGATTTTGATATTTTAATTGGCAATATTTGATAATAATAATTCAGTAATATGTTGTTTTTAATTTCGATAGAATCTCAGTTAGTAGGGCTTTCATTTTATACATATACTATAAAAATTCCGGTAATTCACTGTGTGATTCCAATCTATTTTCGTACAATAATAACGGCATAGACGCAGCAATATAGTTCTGAATCATCATAAAGCTATGTCCCACACACCAGTCGAGCTACAGGTAGCCGTATATTAGTATAGGCAAACTTTTCTCGTTGCGCTTGGTTATAATATGTTTTTAATTTACTGTGTATTGGAAAGCTTCAATGTTCCGCCGTGTTTCACATACTATAATTGTGTCCATGAAAGTTTGAAGCAATTTTTTTAACTTTTTATATATGTTAAACAAATCTCATAGAGTATAGCAGGACTGTATTTGAGTGCATATATTGTAACGAGTTTGTGCAAATATCATAATAGAAATATTTTTAACCGGTGTAATACGTAATATATGTATTCTGTATGTAAAATTATGTTATTACACGTTTGACACTATGGGCGTTGCGATGCATGAAGGTTGGGGGCGAATTAAGGTCCCCCAGTTTCGTTTGGCTTCTCCACAGTTGGAAACGACAAACGAATTTCTACTTGCATCAGTCATATAAATCTGGTGAGTCGATTGCGGAATGTATGGGCCCTCCCAAATACTAAACTTTTTGACAACTCCCCTGTCACAAATATTGCATTCGAGATATTATAGATGAGTCTAGTTTTGAATACAATGCAATATATAGACTTTTTTTGCAAATATAATTTTTTTATAATGTAATATTGTCTATAATATAGTTACTTTTTTGAACTGTGTATAAGAAAAGTTGTCTTTGTGTTATTAATTTTACGTATAATGTGTTTTATTTAATATATTTTTTCAATTTTTCTGAAACTGTTTCTGCGGTCAGTGACCATTCTTTTATAGAGAAGTGTTGTCTCTAAAAGAATAGTTTTTATTATTTAAAGCGTGCAGAATTGTATTTGTGTCAGCTGTCGGGCTATAGCCATTGTTTCCGTCTTTTGTCAGAGCTGTAAAGCATGGGTCTATGTTTGCATTATGCGTTGTACTGTTCCCCGTATAATTATTGGCTCTCGTCGGATTTGGGGGGTAAAATTTGGAAAGGGCCCACTATATTTTCAGCTTCAGCACCCATTGTCTCTGGACCCGCTATCATCTCTCACCCCAAAACGATCACTTTGAGATCAGGGTCGCCCCTTTTCGCTATAACTTCCGATATGCTGTTTAGCATTGTTTTATTTTGGGAATTTTGAGGAATATGGAGGTTATTTTGTTTTGGCTGCTATATTTAGTGAATAATATTCTAAAATGAGCAAAATTATTTCCGCAATATGGCTAAAATTGGTAGCGTCGATCTCAGGTAATCCAGCTGAGTCGAAATATAGTTTTCGCTCACCGAGAACTCTCTAATTTTTTTCACCCAGTGCCAATTATTGTGTATTTCTAACAATGTTGAACAAACTTTTGCCGCGCCGGAGGATTACTGAACCTAGATCGTTTGCATGACAGTATAGTACTTCAGCCAACACGCTATATAGGAGCTGTTGCTCGGTCCCTTAAAGAACCTCACAAGGCGAGCGAATAAGAACGCACGTGCAAACACACTTCCCACATCAAACTCGTTTAACTCAGCACGTCGCAATGCACGCCGCTACAAACGTGTGACTTTGTGTGAGAAAGAGTTATAGCAGTCTGGTGAAGTTTTTCCCGCCCAAACCGACCCGATATTTTCAAACTTTACAGTTGGCATTAGACGAAAGCACTTACGTTTGGTTCAGCGCATCGCAATATACGCCGCTACTAATGTGGACTTTGTGCGAAAAAGAATTATAGATAACAGTCGGGTGAAATTTTGCCAGCCCAAGCCGACCCTACATTCTTAAACTTTACAGTTGGCATTAGTCGAAAGCACTTTCTGGTAACATTTATACGCAGAATCTATCATATCTGAATTTGAAGACAATAGACGACCGGCCAATTTATCCTGTGAAATATAGCGAGTAGGTCTCAGTTCAAAATTTCATGTGAAGTTTTCCCGTCCGAATTTGTGAGGCAAAGGATGTTTTCTGCCTAAATTCGTGTCGGCGTTGTAGCAGTAGTCGTAGTACCGATATTTGGTCTGTGCAGCCCCTACCTGGCCAGAAGCCCGCTTGATGTTCTCTAGTCAAACTATGGTGCTCTGACTTAAAACGGTTCAAGATAACGGCTTCAGGCGCCTTTGAAGCCAACGCTTAAAAGTGATATAACACGGTATCGTATAACTGCGTGCGGTCTCCTTTCTTGGACAGCAGGATTGTAGCAGCTGTTCGCCATGCTTTAGGAATTTTGTTCTGGTCTTATGTTATCGCAGACAGTCGTTGTAATGCCTATATAATTACGTCGCCAACGTATTTCAGCACCTGTGACAAAATCGTCCGGCGGCGTTTCCGTTGCGCAGTGACTGCGCCACCTTTCTAATTTCTTGAGTTGAGCATGATCGGGAGTGATCTTCAGCAACGTACCAGCCATTTGTCGACAGCCCGTATATATATTTACCGAATCTATAGTAATTACCGCATAGAGATGTGAATGACATACTGAACTCAACTATGAGCCCAAATATATTAGCATGAAGCCTCGGCATATCTAACAGCGCGAAATCTAATAAACTTCTATGTACTACGGTACATTCTTAATTACCATCAAACTTGCTATTTATTTAGATATTAAAATCGTCACCACTTTCAATTAATTCGTTGAATTTTTCCTAATTCCTGGTTAAGTTTATATGACCGAAATCGCTCAAGTTATAAAAATTTTCCCTTTTAGTGAAATTTTTTTCGCTCTTGCCAGAAATCTGACTCGTGTTAAGGTAGTTCAGTGTTAAGGATTAAATTCAGACTTATTATTTTTAGGAATTTTGCAAAATAAAGTATTCGCAACAGCCCAACAATGCAACTCGTTCCTCTTAAAGGCGTGTTCACACGCTCAAACTCTTTGCTCAAATTTTGATCAGAATTTGACGGTGATTTTTAAAAGAAAATTACGATGATTCAAATGTTGAGATCAAAATTTAAGGTCAAACTTTTTCAGGTATTACATCTCGTGAGCGATTCGCTAAAGCAATATCTTCGAAAAGTTTGAACAGTGTTCACACGCTAAAACTTGCCAAAATGTAGAACAGATGCTTTCAAATATGAAAATTTGACCAAAATTTTAGCTCAAAATTTTAACCAAACTTTGAGCAAAAAGCTTGATCGTACGAACACGCTTTAGCTATTATATACATGAGTAATCGGTACTAAGTAAATTACCGCCGCGCTTTATGCTTAAGTTTACTGAAAACATTTGAGTCTGTCTCTAGGATTTACCACGATATCACGCGTGAACTGTGAATACAAAGACTACGGGTAATATTGAAATTTACTCAGATCCTTATTATATAAATGCACTGGCTTATTTCGCTTAAGGAGAGTATCTTCGAAGTATAACTCAGCTAATCCTGCCCACGTATGCTCAGAATCAAATTTTAGGCCAAATGTCTAAATTACAAGTTTACAACAGAAAAATTGAGTGCTGTGTTAATTTGAGAAAAGGTAATGTATAATTAGAATATCGTTAACGCGTTGACCGAATATTGCCATGATCATCAACAAACCCCAGCGAATGCACGATCAACAATGTCACTTTTGTCGTTCGTGATAAGCTGTCCTGCCCGACTTCGAATAGCACTATCCCGGCTTTAACAAAACAAATCGGATTGAATATTTCAAATTATTTTCCAGAATTTAAAATTTTGTTTTAAAATTTTTTCTGCTCGTCATTTTATGGCTTTTGAACGTTCATTACTACGTTTTCTACAAGCACTGAAGTCATATCAATGTTTCGCAATTCACCAAAGTTTACGCTCATTGTATTCAAAAGTTCAGAAATGTATTTTGAGCTTTTTTGTTTTAAGACGTGTCTACACGCTCAAATTTTTAGCTCAAATTTTGGGCTAAAAATGTGAACAAATTTTGATCAAAATTTTACGGTAATTTTGAACGGAAAATGGCAATACTTCAAAATTTACGACGAAAATTTGAGCTCAAGATTTTTCGGGTAATATCATTCGTCCTTTATTGGCTACAGGAATATGCTTGAAACGTTTGAACAGTGTTCCTAAGTTCAAACTTACCAAAAATGCAAAAAAGCTTTCAAACTTTGACAAAAATTTGAGCTCAAATTTTGATCAAAATTTGGTCAAAAAGTTTGAGCGTGTGAACACGCCTTAAAATACTAGAAAACACTTAATTCTATCAAATAATAATTGTTACGACTGCGGTAGTCTGCTTTTCGAAAATCGTAAGCGAAGATGTATTTTTTGCAAGAGATGGCTTGGCCCGGGAGCTAGCATGGGGTAACACAGAACATAAATGATCTGATATTACAGTTATGATAAATGAGCTTTCATGCATATTTGGACCATGGTAACG
This sequence comes from Trileptium ribeirensis, assembly GCA_030248225.1. Taxonomy (NCBI): domain Eukaryota; kingdom Metazoa; phylum Nematoda; class Enoplea; order Enoplida; family Thoracostomopsidae; genus Trileptium; species Trileptium ribeirensis. The sequence continues at coordinate 7,074 of JASANE010025534.1, read as the reverse complement.
TTGAGTGGCCAATGCGTAATGCATGTCATGTCGTTCTCGATCCTTAGCCTAAGCTTAGGTCCTTGTGTGAAACAATACACTAAGTCAAAGCCTGCGTCGGGAGCTATCACCATCCCTCCGCCAAACCCCCGCTCTAAGCTGTACTTCTTTCCAACGATATAAGCTTATTGCCCCTCATGGTTACATGGGCACATATTTGAAGCGTTAATTGAATATTAGTTGCGCTGTCGTTCAACACAAGCATGTTACGAGATGTGCCAGCGAAATCGTGGCGCAGCTATAGTAGAACTCTTGTAAGTAGTATATTCGTAGGTGGCCAGTTTAGCCTTGCTTGTGTATTGCCAAAGACGACTTCGACGGATTTGGCCCAATTGGTACCCCGGAGCAGACCAGGATATAGCGGTGCGCACGGTACGCACATGCGTATGGCCTCCCCCTTCAAGGGCCTCAGCGGTCATCGTTCTGTGAGATTTCTCAATAGCGGTAAGCGGCAGAGCCGGCGATCCCGTGGTGATGGGGAATTCGTCCCCCAACGTTTGTGACCAGCATGAATAAGCTTTACGGTATTCATAATATTTTAATGTGATGTTTTACTTGTTTGTTCTATTATTGATCACTGGCTTTATAGTTCTGTTGTATAGTTGGAATTAATTTGAACACTGTATATATTTAAATCAGTTAAACGAACGATAGATATTCGCCAATTTTGCCAAGTTAAGTTTCTAATCTGATTGTTATTACTATGTCCTGCTTCCACGTGTGAAGCTCAGGCTGTTGTTTGCAACGCTAGCACAGAGAGGGTAGACACAACTGATCCTAAAAATACCGAAGGATTTCCTGTCAAAAATGAAATAAGACGAAATGGTTTCTGGAACTTTGACTGAAGGCACGCTCAAACAAACTCGAATGCTATTCGTTTACACGGTAACAGTAAGCTTTATCAGTATGCAAAATTTAAAATTTGGAGTTAATGTCTCTAAGATCATGCTCCAAAACTTTTAAAACACTTAGCCGGCCATGGTAAGCGTTTAGTGACCTATTGCAACAGGTTTTTTTGCAAAACGGTTTTTGCTTTAAGCTCATGTTTTTCATCCACTTCTGTGTACCAATTGAGCGAGTGAGCAGAGCAGGATTAATTTTAAGACCCACCGCACTGAAACTATTCTGATTTTATGAAACGACAGTATTTTTAGGGCCCCCGAGGCTGGTTTGCGTAGGGCCCCTGACCTAAATCTGGCACTGTCTCGGAGAACCTAGACAGTGCGCATCAAGTTGGCTTTCGAACCCGGGACAATAATTGCAATAAAGCCGGACTTATCAAAGAGCCATAGCACTATTATTTTATATTTTCAATTTTCATTTCCATATTCATTTACTGAAGTATTTATGAAATTCGGCGTAAAACACCTGCGATTTCGGCGATTTACGTCTCACAAGAACAGCAATTTCATTCATTGACTAATGCAATTCAATACTGTTTATTTATTGAGAAATTAGTCAATGCCGCATGTTTACAAATTACGTTTTTATTAAAACAGTAAGTTTGTGTTTCTACATAAGCAAATCACAATTTTGTTAATATCCGTTTAAAGAAATACAACATACGGTGCAATAATATAGTATTACTATTGAATTTTATGCATTTATAATATAAATTATATTGACGTATTCTTTTTTCGTATTTATTTAACAACAAATTGTTGTCTTGCGTGTTTTAATTCAATCAGTAGGAGTCAATAAAGTGACAGAAAAACACATAGAAATAATATAAAATTCCGAAAAGCGACTACGGAAAGTCTCGGTGAAATGTAATCATTTTGTGTTCGCGAAAATTGAAGTAAAATTACCCAAATGTTTGAGAACGAAAATTTGCCGATTTGATTGTGACTTCACTTTAGCATTAAATATGTTCGCGAACACTGTATAATCCAAATTTAAATGATAATACATTAGGGAACACAATTTTTGCAAACTCAAATGGCCAAAATTTTGTTCGAGCACAAGGTCTAATTTCCGGCACTTGAATTTGATTTTGCCAATTTTCGGTTAACTAAAAACCGAATAAAATTAATCCTGTTTTCCCTAACAAGTGTTTGCGATTCGATATCGGTAATGACAGAATAGGATGGTTGTCGGGGTCACCTTAAGTTTACTCACGCATTAGTCCTAGCCCAAGCTAAGGTCCCTATATGAACCATGTACTAAGCCTGAGCCTAATTCGGGGGGTGCCGCCCCCCGAACCCCCGCTCTAACCTGTTATTTTTTCTAACGTATAACGTCCGGCCCCTAAAGATGACATGGGCCCAAAACTTGATAGCGACCAACGTTGTCGGATTTGGATTGACAAGTACAATAGTTGGTTGCAATTGTCAAACAAACGAGATGTACAAACGAAAACTTTTTGAGCTCCATGGATCGACGGCAGCTCTAAGCCGCATGGTGCTACTAAAGTCATCTCAGTTCTACTGCCTTAAAGTCGACAAGTTCACAATGTTTGACAAAGCATTGCACATGAAAACCTAAAGCAGTATAGTCGCAAAGGGTGTGCGGCTCCCCACGTTCGTAAAAAATTAGCTGACGGGTTTATAGGAAAATTACTGTGGATACCTCACAGTTTTGAAGAGCTTGCGACGCCCTTGACCGAAATTATGCAGCTTTGTTTCCGCTGTTTAAATGTACTGTTTTGTGAAACTTAGACATATAAAGGTTCATAGTGTCGCTAAGGCAACACTGACTTTTCTATGTATGCATTTTGTTGGCCAAGATAACCTCGAGGGACTAAAATGTAATGCCTACCATGCTGGTCTCGATATACTAAGCCTAAACCTCAGCCTTAGCCTAAGCTTAGATCCTTATATGAAACATAGATTAAGCCTAAGGTAAAATAGAGCTACCGCCCCCCGAACCCCCTGCTCTAAGCTGTTCTTTTTTCTAACAACACACCGTATGGCACCTCATTGTTACCTGGGCCCAGGTAGTAGATGAAAACCAATCAAGTAATCTATTTGGCTTTAATAATAATAGACATGCCTTGTTTTAATGGTTCCTCCTTTTCTTTTTACGTTGTAACGTTGTTTTCAGCTCGGTACGTCACCATATCATTTCCGTTGGTATAAACTATTTCTTAATTGATTTGGTAGTAATAGCTACGATTGCTTGACGATTATTTATAGCATTCGGCGTGTGTTTAGCTTATAAGCATAAACCCTTTCATTCATAAATTTTAGGACCGTATATCGTGCAATCATTCTAAGCTTTGCATGACCACGCCAGTGGCGCGATAGGCACTAAACCCATTTTGGCTTTTTTTACTTCAAGGCTTAGTGATCCTTTCAAAGCGAGAACACAATAGCATGCGTAAAACTGTGAGATAATCTAGCGTTCCGCAAACGTACGGCGGTGCGTTTTTTATATATCAAACGGTTTACATTTTCTGCACAACGTAACTGTAAAACAATACTCGGTCATAAACATTTTGTTTATTATTTCGGGTTTTTCATTTATTCATTCATATGTTTCTGTAACGTCTTGTTTATTGTTTTAGTTTTAAAGTTTTGGTTACTACAATATTTATAGCAGTGATCGTTTTCAATGCCGACATTGTTTTATTGCTTTACGGACAATCGTTATAATTATTTAAACCTAACGGTTCCCAGCAACAAAAATCGCTGTTAGAATCTACAATGAGATTTGTGTATATAGAAACTTACCTGGGATTTGTATGAACAGAACCCGTCCTGAGATTTGTATGAACAGAACGTGTCCTGAGATTTGTATGAACAGAATCCGCCATGAGATTTGTATGAACAAAACGTGTCCTGAGAGTTGTATGAACAGATTCTGCCATGAGATTTGTATGAACAGATTCCGCCATGACATTTGTATGAACAGACCGTTTCCTGAGATTTGTATGAACAGAACTTGCCTTGAGATTTGTATAACAGGTCCTGCCATTGATTTATAGGGAAGCGATGTATATTTGGATCTGGTCAATCTCCCCCATCGTAGCATGCAAAGCTTCGCCTCGGGTGATAATATAATGTTTTGTACCTTTAAGGCTAAGGCTCTAAACTGTTTATGTGTGGTTAGTCAGAGCCTAACACTACGTAAAACTTGATTTTCGTTATACCAACAGCGTATTAGGAAAGAATGTGACACTTCCTTGCACTCTAAGGTAAACCCATACTGGATCACATGGGCGTTTTCGGCATGAACCCTTCATTCCTGGAGTCTTCATGCACAGACCCCCACGTTATGTGGTGGGATAGCTCGGACCTCCTTTCATTTTGCATTTTGGAGGGCGCATGTCTGACCCCCAACTTTGAGTGGATCGGCTGAACCGGTGAAAGTTTTTGAACCGAACCAAGACAACATGAGGTGGGATCCGAGCTACCCCTCCCCCGAATATCTTAGGGCCAGAAACGCCCCCCGAGGCATAATTATCTTCCTCAGGGATGAGGCGTTAGAGCCAGAAACGCCCGTGACATTCAACACGGGCTAACATTGGATTTCATGGAAGTGTCATACTCTTCCCTTATGCACTCTTGATTATGCTACTAGTGCTATTTAAGTCGCTAAAATGAAATAAGACGGTACTTCTACTACAAATCAGAACGTGAAAATAGCTTCTTTCTGGAAACATGAAAACGACAAAAATTCACGATTATGCTTGTCAGCATCGAATAGCTGTAGGCACTTTTTACTTTGATCACTGTATCACTGTTTAATATCCAATTTCAATCAGGTTTAATTTCTAAGTTAACTCAGCTAACGTCAGCTCCAAAAAACAAGACCACATTGCTGTGTGACTGCTAACTTCTGCAGCTGATATGGCCTGTGCTACAACTAAGTCGATCTTTTTTGCTCAACCAAATACGTCGTAAAACAACAGAGCTGGTAGTTTTAGTCTTTGAAACTGTCCTCACTATCGGTCATTTTATTTGCTTTTCTTCATATTTTTAGTCTCCCTTATGCTGCATCATAGGCCGTTTTTCTAAATCCTACAAGTTAACCAACCATAGATTATACCAATATTATTGTTGTTTCAGCGTGAAATTTATCCAATGCATCATTTTTGCTTGTGAACACTGATACTTAAGCACCATTGTATTTGGAAACTGCAAAATACTTGACTTTTGAATGCAGTAAATTAAGAGATTTAAGATTGAAATTCTTTGTGTATGAAATTTTGGAAAGCTCCCAAGGCCAGCAACTAAAATTGACCCAATTACTAGGGTTCTGGATAGGATTATATTTTAAATTCTTTAAACAATTTCGGGAGCTGGAAAGGACCTAGGGTCCAACCAGATTATACTAAATCCTCTTGCGGTCATTCATTCTTAAGTACCATTGTAGGATACCCTTTATTGCAAAATGTATAGAACTTTAAAAATTATAATGTAGTATTTTAGCCATGGAATATATGGACTGTTTTAAAGATAATAAAACAGAACCGCCATACCCAGTGTATTTCTAGCTACCGTCAAAATTTGACAACACAAGAATAAAATAGTGTCCAATGTATCAGTGTAAAATCAATCAACCGTGAAGCCGAGCCGGGAGAGCTCATTTAGGAAAGCGTCAGACAGTGAACCAGACGGTAATAAGTTTCCCAGCCTAGGTTTTGAGCCCCAGTATTACCCCCTTCCGGTGGGGATGCGACGCTCCTAATACCTACATGTGTGACAAAACCGCCATTTGTATGGTGGAGGCGAATATCTGCTTAAAACTAGTAATATCAACAACAACACGTTTAGTTTAGCCCCTCAGCATCGCCAATTTGCCTTGAATACAACCGAAACTAGTACTAATTCATGACAACACAACCAGGAATAGAAATATTATTTAACGGCATTTAACGTCATTTCTCGAATGAGTTGAAGCCCAACGATAGTTGGCAAAGATGATTTCGATAAATTCACAGGTCAATTATTGTCATCATCGCAGAGAATCGAGTCTTTATGAAACCATAGCGAGATTGCTGTTTTTGTTTAAAAAATTTAAATATATGGTTCCAGCAGCTCTGACCTCCAGTGGTATACAGTTTCGAATTGGTACAGTAGTAGTTTTAGCCCGTAATTTCCTACAAAGTGGTAGATGGAAATAGCCAGTAGAATCAGACTCCACACAGCTGTTGCACTAATCCATACGTAGCGTTAGCCCGTAATCTCCTACAAAGGGATATATGGAGTTAGCCAGTAGAATCAGACTCCACACAGCTGCTGCAGCAATCCATACGAAGCTTTAGCCCGTAATTTCCTACAAAGGGATAGCTGGAGTTAGCCAGTAGAATCAGACTCCACACAGCTGCTGCACCAATCCATACGAAGCTTTAGCCCGTAATTTGCTACATAGAGGTAAATGGAGATAGCCAGTAGATGTAAATGGAGATAGTAGACGTAAATGGAGATAGCCAGTAGAATCAGACTCCACACAGCTGTTGCACTAATCCATACGTAGCGTTAGCCCGTAATTTCCTACAAAGGGATAGCTGGAGTTAGCCAGTAGAATCAGACTCCACACAGCTGCTGCACCAATCCATACGAAGCTTTAGCCCGTAATTTGCTACATAGAGGTAAATGGAGATAGCCAGTAGATGTAAATGGAGATAGTAGACGTAAATGCGTAAATGGAGATAGCCAGTAGAATCAGACTCCACACAAGATAGCCAGTAGAATCAGACTCCATACAGCTGCTGCACCAATCCATACGTGGCTTTAGCCCGTAATTTGCTACATAGAGGTAAATGGAGATAGCCAGTAGATGTAAATGGAGATAGTAGACGTAAATGGAGATAGCCAGTAGAATCAGACTCCACACAAGATAGCCAGTAGAATCAGACTCCATACAGCTGCTGCACCAATCCATACGTAGCTTTAGCCCGTAATTTCGTACAAAGGGATAGCTGGAGTTAGCCAGTAGAATCAGACTCCATACAGCTGCTGCACCAATCCATACGTAGCTTTAGCCCGTAATTTCCTACAAAGGGATAGATGGAGATAGCCAGTAGAATCAGACTCCACACAGCTGCTGCACCAATCCATACGTAGCTTTAGCCCGTAATTTCCTACAAAG
>JASANE010025533.1:0-41065 GCA_030248225.1 Trileptium ribeirensis | reverse complement strand
TTGTTGATTTAAGTTCATATTGCTTTGAATTTTTTTGACAATTTTTTTATAATGGTATACAAATAAAGATATCAAATTAATGAAATTTGTCTCTTTTAAATAGTAGCTGTATGTGCTGTAACATAATGTATTTCTATTAATTTGATTATTGTTTAAATTAGAAAATCAGTTCTAGGCTCTATCGTCAAGTTGCATTATTAACAACAAGGTTGTGTGTGAAAAGATCATTAACCATATTCATAGACAGCCAGAGTGCCATTACAAGGCTAGAATTATTTGAAAATTTGAACAATAATCAAATTAATGAGAAAATACATTATGTTACAGCACATACAGCTATTTTTAAAAAGAGACAAATTTCATTAATTTGATATCTTTATTTGTATACCATTTATAAAAAATTTGTCAAAAAGTTTCAAACAATTTATATATTTACAAAAAATTGGCAACAGTTTATACCAAAGTGTGCTAGTTTAGTTACACAGCGGATGCCTATGAATACATTAACCGCAAACGCATTTGTTCTACGTGGTCGCTTCCGACATATACAACTTCCTCAAAACATCCCAATAACGAGATTCACCTAAAAATAAGCCAAAATTACAGCAGAAAATAAATACAGTTTAAAAGTCCCAAACCTTGATATGTCATTATGCTGACAGGAAGCTGTCTTCGCTTCGTGGAGTCAAATTGTGATTATCCAGCACTCTCAACAATCTTATGACATGACCTATTATTCACCCGGTCGTATTCAGTGTTACTTATTAAGGTGCGTTGACACGTTCAAACTATTTCTTTGAATTTTAGCTCAAATTTTGGTTAAAATTTGAAAGCTTTTGTACATTCTTGGTGATTTTGAATGCGAGAACATTGTTCAAACTTTTCATTTGAGCCAATCATTGACGGAGCTACTTTGGCTGAAAATTTTTGAGTTCTAATTTTGAAGCATCGCAACTCGGTATATTTTTACATTATATTAGACTCAAATTCTCATCAAAATTTGGCCTTAAAATTTTGAGATAAAAGTTTGAACGTAGGAACGCGCGTTTTTACCTATAATGCTTCACATCCAGTTACAAAAAGCAACAGCAAAGCTACTGAAGTTCGAATCATAGCAGTTATTTATCATATACACACAGCTTCAACATAAGGGATTGTATATATCGAGTCACTTAATTTTGCTAAGAAAATTGTCGAACAATTATTTAATTATCATAAATAAAGTTATACGACTAATTTATTTGTTTCACGTTATATTTACATAAATGTAGATGCGTGCTTGGTGGGACTTGGGTTTCAAAATTACGCTGTGATGTTGAGTACACAAATTTCAATCTGTATTTTAATAAAAAGCCTTTCAGAGTGAAGAATAAATTTATTTTGTAATATAATTGAACAGCATTTTATAAGATGCCAATGTCTGTGAAACATTTCAGCCCTTATTTTAATACTCCTTCAGCATGTAAGAATTCAGACAGAAATACTGGTTTTACTAAAGTTCTTAGCCACGAATGTATGTGTACCTACATATATTTCAGCGTAGCCACGGTTGGTATATTAAAATTTATATTATTTAATGACAACAGCAACCATTTCTTCGTAGTGTTCCCGGAACGGGGGACGTTTTGGAGGTATTTCAAGGGGCAACATTTATATTTTGTTCGCAAACACAAAATATTTGTGTAGTAGTCACAAACCATAGAAATACATAGTTTGGTAGTGTTCACAAACGGCAAACATTTCTGTAGATAGGCATCAAAATAGCAGACGTTTTGTAGTGTTCCCAAATAGTAAACATATTTGTAGTGTTGACAAACAGCAAACATTTTATTAGGTTCGCAAAAATAAGAATTTTTTTGTTGAAGCTGTGTGTATATGATAAGTAACTGCTATGTTCTAATTTTGAGTAGCTTTGCTGTTGCTTTTTGTAACTGGATGTGAAGCATTATAGTAAAAACGCGCGTTACGTTCAAACTTTTATCTCAAAATTTTAAGGCCAAATTTCAATAGAATTTGAGTCTAATATAATGTAAAAAATTATTACCGAGTACGAAGTGCTTCGGTAAAATTAGAACTCAAAAATTTTTCAGCCAAATTGGCTCCGTCGATGATTGGCTCAGAATGGAAAAGTTTGAAGCGAATTGTTATCGCATTTCAAAATCGCCAAGAATGTACAAAAGCTTTCAAATTTTAACCAAAATTTGAGCTTAAAATTCAGAAGTAATAGTTTGAACGTGTCAACGCACTTAATATGTGACACTGAATACGACCGCGGGTGAATAATAGGTCATGTCATAAGATTGTTGAGAGTGTGCACCAAATAATCGCAATTTGTCTCCACCAAGCGAAGAGCACTTACTGTCAGCATAATGACATATAGAGGTTTGGACTAAACTGTATTATTTTCTGCTGTAATTTTGGCTTATTTTTAGGTGAATCTCGTTATTGGGATGTTTTGACAAGGAAGTTGTATATGTCGGAAAGCGACCACGTAGAACAAATGCGTTTGTGCAGTTTTCTAATGCGGAACTAGCACACTTTTGGTAAAACTGTGCAATTTTTTGAAAAAAAATTGTTGAATTTTTTGACAATTTTTTAAAGGTAACAAAAAAGAACAAAAAGAAATTTGTCCAAAAGAGCTGATGGCTGAAAAATGATTATAATTGATATGTAAATTTGAAAATCATAGCCTTGTAATGGCACTTGCTTACATCTATGGAGCACGGTTAATGATCTTTTCACAACATCAAGCTTGCCTCTGTTGCTGAGATAAATATGGCAAGTTGCTACAGTACAGCCTAGAACTGATTTTCAAAATTTGAACAATAATCAAATTAATAGAAATACATTATGTTACAGCACATACAGCTACTATTTAAAAGAGACAAATTTCATTAATTTGATATCTTTATTTGTATACCATTATAAAAAAATTGTCAAAAAAATTCAAACAATTTATATATTTACAAAAAATTGGCAACAGTTTATACCAAAGTGTGCTAGTTTAGTTACACAGCGGATGCCTATGAATACATTAACCGCAAACGCATTTGTTCTACGTGGTCGCTTCCGACATATACAACTTCCTCAAAACATCCCAATAACGAGATTCACCTAAAAATAAGCCAAAATTACAGCAGAAAATAAATACAGTTTAAAAGTCCCAAACCTTGATATGTCATTATGCTGACAGGAAGCTGTCTTCGCTTGGTGGAGACAAATTGTGATTATCCAGCACTCTCAACAATCTTATGACATGACCTATTATTCACCCGGTCGTATTCAGTGTTACTTATTAAGGTGCGTTGACACGTTCAAACTATTACTTTGAATTTTAGCTCAAATTTTGGTTAAAATTTGAAAGCTTTTGTACATTCTTGGTGATTTTGAATGCGAGAACATTGTTCAAACTTTTCATTTGAGCCAATCATTGACGGAGCTACTTTGGCTGAAAATTTTTGAGTTCTAATTTTGAAGCATCGCAACTCGGTATATTTTTACATTATATTAGACTCAAATTCTCATCAAAATTTGGCCTTAAAATTTTGAGATAAAAGTTTGAACGTAGGAACGCGCGTTTTTACCTATAATGCTTCACATCCAGTTACAAAAAGCAACAGCAAAGCTACTGAAATTAGAACATAGCAGTTACTTATCATATACACAGAGCTTCAACATGATATATTCTATATATCGAGTCACTTAATTTTGCTAAGAAAATTGTCGAACAATTATTTAATTATCATAAATAAAGTTATACGACTAATTTATTTGTTTCACGTTATATTTACATAAATGTAGATGCGTGCTTGGTGGGACTTGGGTTTCAAAAATACGCTGTGATGTTGAGTACACAAATTTCAATCTGTATTTTAATAAAAAGCCTTTCAGAGTGAAGAATAAATTTATTGTAATATAATCGAACAGCATTTTATCAATGCCAATGTCTGCAATACGTTTCCGCCCTTTTCCTGCTACTCCTACGGCATGAATTCAGACAGAAATACTGGTTTTACTAAAGTTCTTAGCCACGAATGTATGTGTACCTACATATATTTCAGCGTAGCCACGGTTGGTATATTAAAATTTATATTATTTAATGACAACAGCAACCATTTCTGTAGTGTTCCCGGAACAGCAAACATTTTTGTGGTATTTCCAGACAACATTTATATACTGTTCGCAAACACAAAATATTTGTGTCATAGTCACAAACAGTAAAAATACATAGTTTGGTAGTGTTCACAAACGGCAAACATTTCTGTAGATAGGCATCAAAATAGCAGACGTTTTGTAGTGTTCCCAAATAGTAAACATATTTGTAGTGTTGACAAACAGCAAACATTTTATTAGGTTCGCAAAAATAAGAATTTTTTTGTAGTGTTTACTGGCAGAAAGCATTGATATTTAAATATGTTGATTGTAATAAATTGTTTGACTAAAATTTTATCGTTCATTTTGGTCGCAGAATACTAGTGTAATTTTAATAATGCGCGAGTAAACTAAAGTGCACTCACCAACCATCATATTTTGTAATTTCGCTTTAAAATAATATGTCACGGAACCACTCCTGGTCAATTAAAAATCGGCTCAAAACTGTTCGCGAGCATACTGCTCTGCGAATGAAATCTAGCCATTTTGTGTTCGCAAAAATTTAAACCAAATAGATCAAATTTTTGAGATCGAAAATATGTTGAATTTTAACTTAGCCAGTTTTTTAGCAACACTAAGGCTTTAATTATGTATATTATCGATGTATTTATGGGTTCACTATTGCAATAAATTTGTTCGTGCACATCGAATAATCCACATGCAAACTTGGTAGGCATTAGAAAACCTAATTTCTGCAAATTGAAATCGCCCATATTCTGTTTCAACACAAGTTATAAATTTTGGAACTTGTAGTTTACTTGTCTTTTTTCGGTTAGGAAAAACCGTATAAAATTCAGCATTTTCCAAAACAAAGATTTGTGATTCAATATCGGTTATAACATAATAGGACGGTTGATGGTGTCATGTTAGGTTTTACTAACACAAAAGCACTATAAATATCGACATCATTCCAGATCTAAGCAATCCACACAATATGCAAGCCTACACAAGCCAGAGACTTTAAAAACACCGGTCCCGCCGGTCACGCAATGTTTTTTCGTGAAAAATACACTGGACAGCTCACGCTAATCGTTTCCAATATAAATACAAAAATAACTTAAAAATAGTCTGTGCAAAGAGGCTGTCATGTGTAAGAAACATATTTAAAGACCTGTTGTTGTGGTTAGATGAAGTTTATGTAGAATGCTGTATAGTATCAATATAATTTCACAGACGTCTTGCGGTATCCTAGCCTCACCGGTACAAGGGTACAAACATATAGTCACGGACAACAGCATGTCCGCAAAAGACGGAGGCATACGGACGCAATTACGTCGGTCCCTGTCCAGACAATTTTTTGATGTTCGCATAAATGTTTCAATAACCCCCAAACGGTAGGCGCCGAAGGTGCCACACCTCTCCATCCTCCATCCCGTTTGCATTGCCATCCCACTGGGTCATTCCATACTACGATGTCCTTTTGTTCCAAGAAAAATAACAAATGGCTTTTTGGCTTCGATTATCTTCATTTTTACACTCTATGACCACAAAACTTCAAGGATTCCGAATTTGAGGTCGTTATAGTAAATTTTTTACCGTTCTCATGCTATGGATTCCCAAATACCACCCCTGTGACCAGCAAGGTACCGTAAAATGGCCTCCGGCATGCTCCCAAAATACTATCTTTGTGAGCCTATAATATGGCATTTTTCCACTGCGAGGAGTACAAAATAGCACCCCATACCAATCGCCAGTGCTTGGTAATGTGATCAGGGGGTAAAATTAAAAAATAATTATGTGTCATATGTGGTCTAAATACAGTGCAACAATGTATTATGAAGTAAACGCGCGAAATTTAATCGAAATAAGGTCACATGGCCGACTTTTAGAAATTCTAGAAGTGGTCGGCAAGGGGTAAAGTGTGGTAAAAGTCTGAGATCAACAGGTCGGCCGTGAGATAGAGCTCAGGTCGTTTCACCATTCTCTTCCTCATGGGAGAGAACCATAACAGACAAATTAATGGAGTTGTACTCACTTCACCATACCTCAAATTAGCAACGGTGCGGGGGTAATCAAATGTGTTAAAATCTATCTTTTGACCCTGGCGCAGGCGTAAGCAACACGAAGCCCATGGGTTAATATTTTTTCAAAAGGTACCAAGGGGATAGGTATGATCTATGAATAACGTTTATGTACCGTGCATAAGTAACGAGTAATGACCAAAAAAGAATTAGGTCTGGGGAAAGTAAAAGTGGGGTTTATCCCAAATCGGCAGCTCCAACTGTCCAGTAATGGAGTAGATTTGAAAATTGTAGCGTAGACCTTAATAATCCTGCACAAATAAGAATTTCGGCCATAACTTCTAACACTGAGCCACGGCACTACCCGGAAAAAACAAATCGTAAAATTACTCATTACAGTTTTTGTCAATTTGGGAGCTATGTGGAATTTCAAGCTCCTTACGAGGGGTGAGGCCGAAAAATTTTTTTGTTTAAAATATGTAAATAATGGGACTTCCTAGCGTAAATAACATTTTTACCAGTTCCTTGCAGGTTTCTGCGCTACAGGCCAAAATATCCACTTTTACCCCCCCCCCCCCCAACGACCGACACAGTAGCGTGAAATGACACCACTTTCGAAAATTCTAGATCCGCCAATGGTCGTAACATAGCATAATCTGACAATGTCTAAACAGACATGTAAGGCGGGGTAAACATAAAATGTACACAGATTTACCTGGATAATTGTGAATGAGGCGCTGTATCGAGCTACGAATGTCACCGTTTAAAGCTTGGAGCAACAACCATTTCTACAATAGTAAATTTAAAATGTGACACGTACACTATTAGTAAAACTACTAGCTCGCGTGGTAAGCTGAAGGGGGAGTGATTGTGTCTAGCGAGAGCTTAGTGTTTCAAAATTACTATTTTCTAAGTTCAAAACTCACCATTCTGAGCCCCCCCCAAAGTCCCCGAAAGACAATAATACATTAGCAATACATCAAGCGCAAAGTTACGACCATTTTCAGCATATATTACCAGTACCACAGAACCTTGTGTATCATGCTTCATTAGCCGAATTGTAATAAAAATCAAATTTTATCGCTTTTTCACCTTGTAGGTTCTGGTTGCCGTACTGGACGCACAAAACGGAAATGCAATTTCATCTATCTTATGTAGCAACCCCTAACACCGAGAGAACCATTCGAAATTGCTTTCTACGTGCAGCTAAATTGAAAAACAAAGAAAAATTTATTGTTTTTATTGCAAAGATTACCAATTTAAATACTCGTAGCTGCCCTTAGGAACTACAGGTAAAATAAGAATTTACTAAGTACGCATAAAATTCATCTCAAACGAAGTCGAACGATATGACAATCGATGGATGTCCGTTTAAACCAAATTTGTTTAATTATACGCGAAAAAATTTTCTTAAGTATTTTTTATTTTAACGCGACCGAACATCGTTAACTTAATCGCAAAACGATCGATCCTAGTTTATACGAAAACGGTAGAAATCAAACAAAACTTCGAACGGTATTTGAGCATTTAATTCTGGTTGTAACTCTGAGGCACTGTGCCGGTGTAAAACGATGAAACAAGCGTTTTCGATGGGTTACATAATCCTACAACTTCACCATTTATTGCTGACAACCAAAAAAACTCACTACGAGGGAATTTTGAAAATTTCACTTTCAGGCATTATACCCTTTGGCTTATAGCTCAGAAACCGCTATTCTGTCAAAAAGCACCGTTTTGTAAAGTTTATTGTTGGTTTCGCGTACTTAACAGCGTGATAAGGGAGCAAACGAGTGCGGCACGTCGTTTTTATTGAGAGGGTGATGCGTCAGACCAGCTATAGACAAAATATATATTTCCAACCAAGAAAAGCTTCAAGTGGAATGCTGGAATGTAGCTACACCCTCGAAGGAGTTTATTATTGATACGTGAGTAAACTTATGGTAACCACAACAACCATCCTAGTTTGAAATAATCTATATTGAATCGCAAATCATTGTTACGAAAGAAAAGCTGAATTTCATTTGCTTTTTCGTTAACCGAAAATATTGGCAAAATACAATCCAAGTGCCAGAAATTATGCGTTGTGTTAGAACTAAATTTCGGTTCCTTCAGTTTGAAAAAATTCTGTTCCCAAATCGTATTCATTTAAATTTGGATTATCCAGTGTTCGCGAACAAACTTAAGGTAAAAGTGGCATAACAAGCAAATCGATTCTATAGTAACTATTAACTTAACTGTTAAGCCCTTGGTGTTCGCGAATAAAACCGGTTTAATTCAAATTCGCCACATTTTCGTTCTCAAAAATTTGGATAATTATTTTACTAGAACTTTCGCGAACACAAGCTGGCTAGATTTTAATCGAGAGCAGTGTGTTCGCGAACAGTTTTCCGCCGAATTTCAATTGACCAAAAGCGTTCCTTAACAATATTACGCTAAATTACAAAATATGATGGTCGGTGGAATAACCTTAAGTTTACTCGCGCATGACTCTTTGCACTCCCGTGCGGTCGACAATGTAGGTATACGTGAACACACATTACCGGGACAAGGCTCCCGAAATGTATCATCCGGATCCAGCACGTATTGAAAAACCCTACGGATTATTTCATTCTGGTATTATTATACACGAGTACTCACGACAGTGCGGTGTAGAGTTTGTACTATAACTCGAAGTCCGTCAATGCATTATATACTGGGACACGGTAAGCTATCGCGTAGCGCGGTTCCGCTAACGTGACAAAACAGTCAACATTCCTCTGATCATATTAAACAGAATTGCAGCCGCTGCACTTATTTTTGCTAACCTAAAGAAACTGTGGCTAAATAAATATTAAAAACAGTAACGAAGCTCAGACCCACATTGGTGCGTCATCCCTGTTCTACTATACGGTGCTGAAACTTGGACCACTAAATGCTGAACGTACCGAAGGTTAGAAGTGTTTGAATGCAATTGCCTGTGCAAAATACTGGGTGTCACGCGGCTCGGTGACACTTCAAACTGAACTCTATGGATTGACTAAACGAAAGTATAGCACAGTCTCCACAATTACAACAACGCGTTTGTGATTGCTGCGCCACGTACTAAGGATGGCTGATGCCAGGATACCAAAAGGGATATTGCTGACTGACGCACCACCGAACTGGAGAAGACCACGAGGACAAACATTTACAACTTGGAAGCGGGCAGTGCTGGCGGAAATGGAGGAGCTATTCAGAGACATCCCACGGAGATGTTGGCGGCAAGAACCTATGCAGTTCATGGTCGCGCACGAAGTGGATCGTCATCACTGGAGGTTGCGAATCAACTGGGTTCAAGCCCCCCACATAAGTGGGATAGTGATTACAGGTTATATTAGTTCCCTTATTTTTTGACCCACCGTGTCAATTATACACAGATCACTTTGAGAGTCAATAATAAACATAGTGTGAATACGTGTTTACCGTTAATAAAAGATCGAGCTTACCGGATTTTGAGACTTAACGACTGAGGTTGTAGCTTGCATAAAGCGGGTAATGTTTCGGCGTTGTGGAGCCTTGATTTTTGGCGAAATCACTGCAAACGCAGCCAACAGTTCCCAGACTGACGACAAATACGGATAGTGAAACACGAGCCAAGAGCAAAACGTAAGCGACAGCTTCTGAAATCATAAATTTACAAAACATATGTTATTTAAAATAGAAGAGGAACAAATAACTACACAGATCACTGAAACGAGAAATGGATTAGCACGTGTGGAAAACACATATTCACCGGATTTGCACAAACCACAATTAGAACGACTTCTGAGCAGACCCCAGGTGAAATGGTGTTAATATAATTATTAGAATGTTTAACAACTATTAATGTATTATTTAGTGTTTTTCTCTTACTTACAAGGTTAATTTTCCAGATTCATTATAAAAGGTAATCATTTTGACAGCTATTATATTGAATTAAATATTTTTGATGCAGACGACCTAATGCCATATCTATGCAGCTAAAGTTGCAAAACTACGAAAAAACCGCTGATTGTCAACTTCCACTAGATAATAATGTACCTGATTATAACCGTTAGTATTCTATAATTGCAAGAATGTGCTACAGTTCTGATTAGCCAACAAAGTATATTATTGAACTACATCCGGGATGAATATTCTTATCTCCAATGTTAAGTCCATAAAAATCTCAGCTGTAATTAACAATGGAATTATCGGACATAGCGTAAAAATCTGTACTACCTGGCCTGAAAAAAACTAATTTTTGTCCTGACTCAGATATGTATGTCAGCTAAACTGTTATGTAGTTAATACGTTTGTACTCAGGACAATAACTCAGATGATCCCTTTTCACTTTAGCAAACAGCGTCTCGATAGTAAATTGAGTCTATTCCTGAAAATCCGAGGGCGCAGCAAGCACACTAAACTAATGCTGTTGCTCTGCTAGAATAGACTCAGATAGTCACAGCACAATTAGCATTTAGCACATCGTCATAACTGAAGTTTGCACAGACCTACATACGTTTACGGATAAATCGGTAATTAAAAAAATGATTCACCTTCACTTGAACAAACAACGCTTCGACAGCAAACTCGATCCATTTCTGGGCATCCGAGGGTGTAGCAAGTAAACTGAACTGATGCCGCAACTCTAATAGGTCAGGTTCAGCTTCCGACAGCACAATTAGGATTTGTGCAACACAAGTTGCTGCATGAATGTCGGGGTTTGATACGGACCTGTAAATATAACGTTAAAACGACAGTATGTGCATGCTTTATATCCATGTAAAGTCTATCCTTATTTTAACATGCAACACTCCCAAAAATCAAGGTAGTATATTGTAGAAGCACCAAAAGCAATTTCAAGATTATTGAAAAATGTAACGTTACTAAATTCTGTTAAACTGCGCATACAGCTATGCGTAATTTACCAAACTACCAAGATCAGTACATAGTAAAGTACTCGCCAAAGATGACCGTCGAGTGGCTCGCTCGAGATTTCGAAGCTATTTAAATTAATAGCAAATTCTATATTAAAGACAAATTTATTTCCAGCGAGCAACAGTCATCTTGACGGGTACTGTACCCAAGTAACATAAAGGTTTGCTACAATGTAACAACGTAAATATTGATTTTTTTGTTTAATGTTGGTATATTTTACTGACTTCACATATATATGCATATAATGTATGACTTTGATACGTAATGTGTATATACTGAATATACTCATGTTCATATTAGAATATATATGAAGATAATCTAATTATGCAAGTTAACACATTATTAATGTTCAAGAATGTGTAAATTTATGTAATATCCCCAAGGATATGATACAAAGCTAGTACCTGCATGTAGTGAGTGTTCAGTTTCGAACAAATTAACATCAAACAGATTTCGATAAAAATTCCAATGTGCGACCAATTCCCAAACAAACTTCGAACACATTTTAAATAAATTTTAAAAAGCGCGCTAAAAATTTCGAACAGATCTCGACCAGGCTTCGAACAAAACTTGAAATTTTTCGAACATTGAATGAAAATCGAGCGAACACCACTCATTTCTGGTGAATGCTGTATATTCTTGCAAGGACGTATACCTTTGCAAAATATATCCTCCCGAGAAGAGGGTAGGCAGTGCCTTCTTTCTCTATCAATATTTGCGCAAAAAGCCTTAGCAGTGTGAGTTCCTCAGTAATAGTTCCTTAATGGGCAATAGTACGTTGGAGTGATCAGATACTAAGCAACCGAGTACAGTTTCCTTACTGTAAATATTGGGACAGTTATTTAGTGTTGCTTTAGACACTGATAATTCTAGTCAGTTTGCTACCTTATCAGACTTTTTATTGAAATCCATTTCGCTACTTGAATGAAACTAAGCTCACATATTACTTAACTTGATTTTAAGGTTAAAAGCAAATTGAATAATGCGCCGATGCTGAAGACTTTGCTAACTCAACAGCAACAAACTATTTTAGACCCACAAAATAAGTCTAGCCGTCGACAATATATTCCTTGCTTGTAGACATGAAATCTCGAAGAAAGGGTGTGATACAGATGGATCGTTTGGCATAATTGCAGTAGCAGAGTTTTCATAGAATACTACAGCTATCGCTACAGCAGCGATAACGGGTGTCAATGATCCAAATTATAACGGAAGTAAAAGATATCAAAGAATTAATGTCGAGTTACGAATTCCGTTAGCATCGAATTTTATAGCGGCTAACATATGCATTACCAATGTCGTCCAATGCAACTTGGACTCATAAAATAAGTAGTGTGGCCCAACAATATACAAAATCAGCTGAGTAAAAGCACAATAATTGTGCTCATATTTTGTTGTTATGCTGGTGAACAATTATTATGTGCGAATGCAGTTTCTTAATATTTAATAAAAAGTAATGATCATTCCATATGTGCCATTTTATGCTGCACAATGACTATTCGCGCATTTTTCTCAAACTTCGCACGGGACTTGCTTTTACTTTTATTCGTAACCATATCTTTTACAATACGCGGCAGAAATGACCGTCGTATTTCGAGCGAGCGAGTGGCTCGCTCGAAATTTCTAAACTATTTAGATTAATAGTAAATTTTATTTTTAAAATAAATTCATTTCGAGCGAGCGACGAGCGAGTCGCTAGATAACCAGTCATTTTTGGCGGGTATTGTAGTATCAATGTGGTTATCATTATAGTAAGCTGTCGCCGCAGCTGTTTGAAAATGAAAAAGATCCAAAGCGTTGGAGCACCCTCAGGTTAAAACCATTCTTGCCAGTCGTTCTGTTTCTTCAAGATATGGTCGATCGGACCGGAAAATCAATAATAGTTAGTCCTAGAAAACTTACTGAGACTGTAGCTGTTCGTAAGCTTTGAAAATATCACAATTTTTGAGGTGAAGCATTGCGAGCGCAACTTCGACATCGCGACTTTCTTGAAAACCATTGGCAAGATAGACGCTTTCAGAAAACACTAAAAAAATTATTGTCAAATCGTTTAGGTAGATAATATAAATCAATACATTACAAAATATCAATATATAATATCGCTTAGTAGAGTTTGAAACAAAAACAACACTTTCGTCTGTTTCAGGTCACGCGATGGCACAATATTCTTTCTATATAATTAAAATATCCAACAAAATCCTCAAAATACATAGTAATGCACTAAGCCTTAATAACGCTACAAAGCTTCAAATAAGACACTATTTTAAACTTTTGCCGCCCGGCCAGATCCTACATACATACAATTCGCGATTAACAATGGAACATTTATTAATTTTTGCAAACAATAATTATTAGCGAGTTTTTCGCGAACGATTTAAGAAAAATTTGTATTTATTTCTGTCGATACAATGTATTTTGCATTGCAACAACAAATCTGTCAGACTTTTCATAATAGCGACGGCTTTGTTTAATTGAATTTCCATTCGTCTGGTGACTGACGACTCTTTCAGTTGACTGTTATAAACCCTTTCACTATTCACATACACTCAACACATTCAGCAAAATTCTACATTGTGTAGTTTAATTAAATGACATTTTCACTTAGCTGCTATATAGTTATAACATGTTTCGAGCAGCGAGCAACCATAGAGCGAGCATTATCTCAACATGTTTCGAGCAGCGAGCAAACATCGAACGAGCTTTGTTATAACATGTTTCGAGCAGCCATCGAGCAAGCGTTGTTGCAACATGTTTCAAGCAGCGAGCAAACATCGAGCTAACATTGTTATAACATGTTTCGAGCAATCATCGAGCGAGCATTGTTGCAACATGTTTCAAGCAGCGAACAAACATTATGAGCAAGCATTGTTATAACATGTTTCGAGCAGCGAGCAAACATCGAGCGAGCATAGTTATAACATGTTTCGAGCAGCGAGATAGCATTGACCTAACATCGAGAGAGTAGCGGTCATTTCTGGCGTGTACTGTACTAGCTGCCCAGTAGCGTCTTTTCGTGCGACGAAAGGGTTTTACGTTTAGGTTTCCATTTAACCATCGGTTCTAAGTTTGTTATATTATATACACTACATATTAGACTACATATGCGCTTAAAAGAGATCGGCTAAGCGTGTGTAGCGCAATTACACAAGTCCAAGTTGCCCAATGTAATAGTTTTGGTTTGTTAAAATAATAGCATACGCCAAAAACTATCAGTTTTTCATCGCCAGAACATCGAGCGAGTAGCGGTCATTTCTGAAGGTTATATACTGTATTGAGGTACCAAAATATCACGATATCGTTTAGTTTGTTGAGTATACATAACTAAATCGTTGATCGGTATTGATATAATGAAGTATGTTTTGGCATTGTCAACTTACAAACAACGAGATGTAAAAGTCAAAACTCATGAAACGGGCGAAATGTAGTCGCCGGAAAGGACAAGATGAGTACTTAAACACAACAATACAGCAGGTCCAACCCCGAATATATATTATCATTATTTATCATTCAACTGGTACATTCACAGCCAAAAGTAAGTACAAAAATTAGTCCATCAAATGAAATTTCGATTAATTCCTGTTTTAGCACAATTAAAAATTTAAAAAATATAATTTAATCACCCGCTTCGACTAAATAAGATTTCGACCGTATGCAACTAAACAACTTTTAATCAAACCCAATTTCGACTACACTTATTTTTTGCCGTAACAGTAGTTAACAACAACAATAATAATTGGCTTAAACATTGTCAATTTTTTGCATTAGATCGGCAACTGGGACTGAGCTCAAGCACATCGACAAATCTGTCAAATTTGTTTTATAGCAAAAATAGTTGCAAAATGAAAACCATATCTATTATAATCTCTCTTCAACACAGACTGATTATTTTAACAAAGTTGTTTGGCTTGGCTTTGGCTTGTTTGCCTTTGGCTCTTATTAAGGGGACATATTCGGTGCGATTCTACGAAAAAAATCCAAAAAAATGTTTTCAACATTCCTATCTTGAATTTAACAAAACAAAAGCTTTGTTCATTTCGAATGCTATTGAAACAACAAAACACAATTATTTCCTTTATTCGACGATCTATCGAATTTTTTTGCAAACTTCTCACGACACTATTGAACGCTATACAAAATACCTACACTGTTCAGCTTTATCGCTCTGTCCAAGACGCCAAAACGCCAAACCACGTATCGCATTAGCGTCAAGGCCTTCGCCCAGTCGACCACCAATGCGGCGCATCTGGGTAGTAAGGCCCAACTTGCCGTAGACCCGACATAGGCCCTGCTTGATCGCAAGCTGCAGATCAGCGGCTGCAGCAACGTGCGACGGTGTTTTGCTGCACAGCTCAAGAGCTGTTTGGTAGGACGACAACGCAGGACGTATAAGATGCTCGAGTTCTTCCATTGTAGCCAACAGATAATGACCGTATGCGTCGTTTGGTTTCGCATCTTAATAAAGCATAGTGTATCAAAACACTGCATAATGGAGTATTGCGTCCATATTAAAAGAACATAAGACCGGAATAATTTCAGTTAATTAACTTAAACCGTATTTCATTTTCCAGACCTTGTTTTGTGTTTTATTAAAATATAGATTACTGAGAAATACGTCATATTTAGCTTTGTATAACTAAAAAATTGCAACATAGAAAAAATACAATTATATCCGCCAGAAATGATTGCCGAGCTTCGGATAAGCGAACATGCCAGAAATGCTACAATCGTATATTTATAAAGTACGTACACAAAACGAACAACAATCCTAGTTACCCGTAGGCAACAGGTAATACCGGCTTCACCAGTCGCTAAAAATTTTGCCAGGGGGAATGAACTGGGTGGTTCCCCGGTTTGAAACTGGAGGCGCCGGGTTTTGTTATTCAGGCACGAACTCTCTGTTAAGGTTAAAAGCAACTTTTCAATCATTTTAACTAAGTAATCAAATTTTTTAGCTCCACAAAGAGATTTTTGTAAATATTTTGTCAAGTTGTGTCCACTGTGATGTTTTTACCTTGCGGCAGAGGGGTGAGCCAAACTTTTGACAGTGGAATAAAATTTTGGAGGGGAGCCAACCGGAGGCACCTGTGTCATGTCAGGGGCAATGCCAGGGGAACCCACTCATCTGCCCAATTTGGAGAACCCAGTTTTACAATAATAAAAATTCAGTATAATATTGCCTAACGTTGTGGCATCCATCATGTAAAAGCAACCACTGGGTTCTTTAAGCCGATGACAAGGTTTTCCCACAGCAAATTCCTCCACAAATTTTTACGCCCTCATCCTCCACCCTAAAACCGTTTTACCAAATTCTCTATAAATTCTGTGGACTTCGAAATTTCTGATTCGTGCCGGACCCACCTTCAAATTCCCGGCTTTATAATACGCGAGTTGACTTTAGGGCGTACTCCTGGCTTGTTGTTTTGTCAAGTCGTAAAAGCGAAGAACGCGCACAAATCACTATTTTTCCCTTATACACAGGAACACGATTTATGACACAACACGTACGTGATGTTCGCGGTTACTGTTTTGCGATTTAACATCGTAATTTTTCACGTGAATAAACGTGAATGCGATTACCAATCGCGAATACATACCCATACTACCAAGATAGCTGCTGTCTGATTTGGCATATTATTTGATAAACGAGTAAAACCGTGCAGAATCTATAAATGTGAGCGAACGCAAGTTCCGTCTGTACATCACATAAACCTTACTCCGTTCACTACCTGTGATATAATACATGAAGCCAACATATCTCTAGACTCTCCAAGTTGGAAGCGAAAGGGGCTCTGGTTTTTTAGATACCCTTAATTCAACGGAAAACCTGGAAAATCTTTAGGTTCCCTCGATCAAAGATCCACTAACAATTTTTGTTTCCACCAGGCCCACATTTGACACAAAAAAATTGTGGAGTTTTTAAAAATCATTCTCAATATAATATCATAAATTTCATAAAAATGCCTACCTCTCTGGGACGGTTGGGTTTGCACAATTTAAGAAACATATTCAGAAATTTCCTGTATTTAACGATGTATAGTTTAACCATTACACAGTGGTTGTATGTTGTTAGTGTATCGATTATACGCAATTTCATTGAAGTTGTTAGTCTTGAGTTACATAAGTCAAAAACATTATCGAATATTTCATAAATATTAACACTGCAAAAAATATTTTAATTTATTGCTGATTTCAAATTGCAGAAGTTGTCAGCCTGAAATTCGGAGAATTTTCGGTTCACTCCGGTAAGAAACCAGCGGCTTTGGTTCGCGACCGTGGCAAAATTTCAGACTCTGAATGGTTTAAATTACTTTGGTAAGTTTTTTATTACCACCGGTGAAGAACTAGTTGATACATAAACGGACAATAATGTTTTTGTAAAATCCAACGAAGCCAAATAACATTAATACACTTAAGTATGTGAGTTAACGATTGTTATTACCTAGAGTAAATGCAACGGTAAAATAGCTTATACCCTCTACAACAAAAGTTTTAACAATCTTTATGATAATTTATCTTTAACAATTTATTAGTTATTTCTACGTTTTTTTTCCGAAAAACACCGAATCTTGACAATATTATCCTTAAATTTAAACGCCTAAGGGTTGAAACGGGGCTCCCATTTTATGCCGTATGGTATAATCAACCGCCCCTGGTTCCAACCCAACCGCCTGCTCTGGCAAAATTCCCAGCGAATTGACAGCGCCCAGCTTTTATGTATATGTCACATAACACCTGTAAATTTATCCGTGAAATCCTACCGCAATAAAGCCGCATTAGCTGAACGGAATGCGTAGTAGCAAACATTTTCACTATCGAATAGCGATAATCGATCCCAGTTCGGTCAATATTGCAGGCGGATAACGTTTTCAACACATGACTTGAATAACCGACCAGAGCCGCTGGCTAAAATAATTGAAAACATTTGACTTACTGATTCATAGCTGAAAAGCATCCCCTTTCAACCATACAAATCAGCAGTAATAATATTGTACAATGCAAGCTCGCAACCTTTGCACGCGATGTTCAAAATGCACCAACTATGAATGATGCATGATAAGCAATCTCTATGAGACAAAAATCATATTACTATTATTATTGAATGTTTTATGATACACATTTTTACACGACGAGCTATACGGATTACTCCAAGACCTATTAAATTGTGCTCGACAATAAGAGAGTGAACAGTGGTATTTATTTACATGTACAGTTAGACGAAAATAAATAATCAAATAGCAATTGAGATATTTTTTACGAACATTTGCGGAAATTTGGTTTCACTTCTGCGCGAACTGCGAATATTTTTAAGACATAAGCATAAATTTAATATTTACTTCTTTGGATAAGCTTGAGCAATGTCGAAATAAATCCATGGCTTCGTGATGCTCGACTTTTTCAGCAATAATAGCCTAAAATATTAGCGGTGAGAAGATGAAAAATAGCAGTTTACCCCACCCCACTCCGAACCGGCAGATGTCGGCGGAGGCTGAGAATTGCTTTTGGTATGTATAATGTTTATAGGTATATGTGCATATGTGTAGCATACATGTATACACGTACACATACATAGAACATTTATATAAATACACATAAGTCACATATGCAAATACATAAGCATAGTGCTTTCGGTTTCGGTTCAGGTTACTGGTTCCGGTTCCGGTAAATTTTGGTTAAGGTTATTCCCTGGCACATGTATATTATACACAAGTATTAAATATTTCTAAATATATATTCAGTAGGGTTGTGCAATTAAGTGAAACCTTATAATGCATAGTGTGAGAAGAAGTGAAAGCAATGTTACAGCACGACGGCTGTGACAAAACAATCTAGGTTTAGCGTAGAAAATATCCAATGCCAATTGGTTCTGACCGAGAGTCGCATATGAATTATAAGATCAAATATTTGTCTTCTTAAGAGAAGAATGCTACAGCAGTCGTTATACGCTAATTTTGTGAAACTCATGAAGGGGAAAACCATTAGCCAGATATCAACTAGACTTTACAATGTTCAACATTCAAATGTTGTTGTTAAATTAATCATTATGTTCCTGTGTAAACCTGGAAAACATAATGAGATCAATTGACTTTAGAGTGCATCAAACTTTTATTATATATAATTTATAAAGCGTCAGATTTATAGCATTTACGTATTTATATACAGTTTGGAATTCATTTTATTTTGTTCAAATTCAAATAATTAATTACGCAAATTGCAGTCATCAAGTCTAGGTGTAGAAAATCACCATGCTGGTTTTGCCTCATAATTTTGACAGAGATATCATGTATATGGCTGCCAATATGCCATAATGATGTTATAATCTAAGGTTTAAATATACATGCTACATCTCTGTAATTTAGAACGTATAAACATTTAAATGGCATTTGTGGATTTCAGCGGTCTGATTTGTGAAGCAGATCTTATAGAGCCAGTTGAACTGAGCAATGCAAATTATGCACAGTTTAATAAAAACTGAAAACAAGTCACACTCTGACGGCTATGACAAAAATCTATAAAATTTTATAGCACGTTAGTCTTAAAATTAAATAAACAAACGTTGTTGAAATTACTTTTTATTTATTTTTACATGTTTCTTTTTGCATTTTTCAGAAGATATTTATCAAAACAACAGAGATGTTGTCAAATGGAGTAATCTAATCGTGCCATGGGAAATGGATCCGAACTATCCGAGTAATGCAAAGCAAGCAATTGAAGATGGAATGAAAATGCTGCAAGATACTACTTGTTTGAAAACTGTAAGTTTATGAAAGCATTCATAGTTACACTAGACATGCTACTTCTGCGGAGTTGGTACCCATTATAAGTTTGCAGACGTAAACAAACTAATCATCAGTACTAACGTGTTTTGACAATTTTTATTGAATGCATCCTAAAAGCGGTACGTTTCGGTTTGTTTCAATACGGAACTTCATTTATCCTCCTACTCCGCTTGCATTTCGGGTGAAGGACATTTCGTCTTCCTGCATTTCGTGGGGGAAATTTTCCCCTTACATTTCATAGGGTTGGTGATACTCTGCTTACAATGCAATACCGAGGGAAATGTGTCACCATAAAAAGCCAGGGGTTTGTCCACCCCACGAAATACAGGGACATACGACTGCCATCCGCGAAATAATATGCACCGCCACACACATTTAGGCGACAATACGTTAGGTAAACAGTGCTTTTCAGCAAAATAACACACACTCTTACTATAAAAAACTTTAATAAGAAACATCGATGTTAGCAAACATTTTCGTGCTCGGGTCATTGGATTACTTGAATCAGCTGCGCAGCGAATACATATCTAAAGCAGACTGTTCAGGGTCCTAATTCACAAATAAGATAAAACACTCTCATAGCTAATATCTATATTGATAGCTGCATTTATTTTTTGAAAACTATATGCACCAACACTACAAGTGTGTACAATCAAGTTATTCGGCCTAATAGCGGCAGCAGCATTTGAGAGGGTTTTGCTTGAATACATTTAGAAATTGATATTTTTTCGTTGTTTAGTTCAGAACAAATACCGCTCAAATCTTTGGAAATAAAAAGTGTCGCGACGGTAAGTTTTTTCAAATCGTATAACAAATACGCCATGTGCGATAAAAAGTTAAAAGCATCAACAAAACATGTTCGAGATTCGAGATCTGGGAGGTTGGTTCTTGTTGGGCTCTTGGTGGGGCCGGGGCGCTCAGACTTCGATCTCCCAATGGGATCAGCCGATAGGCGAGGATTGACGGCTTTGGTGCCGTCTGTTTGTTCCAGGGAAGGGCTCAATTGGCATGTCATGGGTAGCGATCTGTGTTTCTCCCAAGGGGAGGGGGAGTCCGAAACCTCAGAGGAGATAATCTCCTCTGTCCTTTATGAACATGTATGGCGAAAACAATCTCGCAATGTCGTAGAATTTGTTTTTAGATAACGCATAAAATTGCGAATAGTAGGCCCAAATTTAGGTGCTCGTATGGAATTTTGGGCAAGCTGTCACAAAGCTACACACTAATGTAAGAGATTCAAGACATCCGATCTGTTAATGGGTTAACACATATTTGTTCGCGGTGAGGAGTTTGTTAGCGGTAAGCAATCTACAAACATAGAAGAGCATTACTGTTAGTCAAAATTATCACTATTAAAATTCGCACAGACCTCGTCTATGACGTCGTCTACATTTGGAATTTGCTTCGTACAACGAGCAACTATGTTTGCAACACATGTTCAGTAATAGAACCATACCATCACCTCACCTGCAATGGTGACCTGGTCACCCATTTATGGCTCACCTGCAGTGACGGCAAATGTGTTTTCAACTGGCGTATATATAATGTTAACAATTATATTCACAATCCGAGCCCCGTGGTAGTGACCATATCTACAACCAGCGTGTAGAAACAGTAAAATATAGATTTTACGGTGGTACCTAATACAATATAGCTGGTGTGACACGTAGATATAGTACACTAGGCGCTAACTGTAGATAATGTCAGCTGTGATAGCAGATATTGTGGCCTCCATTGTAGAAGAGATGTGGTAACTTCCACTACCAATGCACAGTACCTGAAGATATAGTCAGTTTCTGCCATTTCATAATCGTATCATTGTGGCGACAGCACGCGATTTGTAGACATGGTCCTCGCTTTTTCACGTTAGATATTAAAATGTCAGTTCTTCGAGTGCAATAGTACTGTATATATTATCCTAATTCTGTCTGAAATCGGAGTTGTCTCAAGTGTATTTTTGGTACACAAGTCTTGACATGTAAAATTCATAACTAACAAATTTCGGATGTTAGATGAGTCCACGTAGCCGACAAAACCTTCAGTCAGCAGTAATTTAACAACACTCCGCTCGGTTCGTCCATGCGGTTCCGACAATGTTCATTCCGTTTATATATGATGAATATTATTTTTTCTGATTTTTGGTTTACCAGTTGTGCTTTTGTCCTTCATATTTCGTTTCAATCAAATAGCCGGTTGTCCCTGGAGTCAATGCTACCCAAAAGTGTATAACGCTTGAGCGCAATATACATCATCTCGTCGACACTCCTCCGTTTGGGTTGATTAGGTACATGTATTTGGTGTATTAATACATAAATACATAAATACACATGTGTATTAATACATAATACATGAATACACATGTGAATTTGTATATACCTATACATATACTTGAATAATGATTTAGTCATTCACATGTGATTTCGGTATATGCCCCGTTTAATTGTGACCTTATGACCTTATGAAGTAAAGATTAAAGTAAACAGCTATAGTTTTAAACAATATGACACGTAGTAAGAGTATGTGAAACAATTATAATACTGTGTCCACATGGTGTTGGATGTGTTAGGTTTAAAGGTTTAAACATTCATTGGAGACGTGAACGTAGCTTGTCCACCGCTGCCTTGAGTGAAACTGCATGTTATTATAAACGTTCCTAGTCTGTGACAGTTAAAAGTCTTAGTGAGTTTGAATTACGATAAATTTAATAAAAATTTGCACGTAAAATTTTTTAATTCAATTGAAATATCTTCGTCAAAACAAAATCGGATATTATATTTTTAATTAATATTCTTTTTGATGTTTAATTCGAAATTAGCAATAATGCTTGACAGAAAATATTGTGAGATTGGTTTATGCGTACCCTGAAATAAAGTTACCAACATAATTTAAAAGGTCCAACACAAAATAATAGTTCAAGTATGGATGATTGTTCAAAAATCCGAATTTGTGCAGGGAAAAATTAGACAAAAATAATAATGTGGAGCGTCAAAAATCTCATTTTTAGATTATATTAGTGTTTGTTTCTGAGTAACAACAATAGTAGCGAACGCCACTATACATTTGTTTGATACAAATATCGATATTGGTATTCGAAATGTCCACTGACGTGCTGCATTTGAGATGTAACCGAACTGACATACCCAAAAAATCAGCTTGCCAGCAAAGATTTATTTAACTTATGTTCAACCGATTGGTGCTCATCAGATACAGGTTGGCAGGCATCGATTTAGTTAAAAATTGCGAAAATACACCTGCTTCCTCACCGGGTACTTACAATCAGCTTATTAAAAATGATAAGTTTTAATTTTATATAAAAGAATAGTTAGGTTGAAAAATATTTATTTGAAATTTTGTTAATTTCTAAAATCATATTATTGTTATAACGAAAAAATAGTCTATTTGGATTTTGGTAGGTATTTTTATAAAATGTCTACTAACTATGAATGCTCGGAACCTGTATTCCCGGGTGCCATGATATAGTGAGGTCTACTATATCTGAGGGCTATCTCCAGGGCCACGGTTACATAATACATTTGAAAGGATATTGTGCAATAATATTTTTACGTAATACCTTTTAAATGATACCGTGGAATATTATTTATGTAATAAATATAGAATAAAATAATACCGAGAAATAAAATAAGTAGCGAGTATCTGCGATGCGAGAAACATTCACTATTCGAAGATAATGATAGATCGTTTGTGTCCGCACAAAAGTGTGAGCATCAACAGCCAAACTCCTAGGAGAAGGCTAAATGTGTGGGCCAAACCCAGTGTCACCAATGGCTGAGAACGTATAGGTGGTCAACGTAAGGTGAAGACCATTAGTAAAATTACCGAATAGCATGATTTTTCGTAGTTAGTATAAAAAGCTATTTTTTGGTTATACGTTCTTTAGGCTAGATCAAGATATTAGAAACTGTTATTTATAGAATAAAAAGACTATATAAAATAAAGCTTATATAAAAGGGGTCAAATTTTGTTGGCAGCCTTAAAAATTATACAGTTAATGATTGTTGATAGTGCAAAATTTATTAAAAATGTTATGGAATAGCTTTTGTGGGTATCCTCTACTTATGAGTGTTTTAAATAAATTATTACAATCTAGTTGAAAGTAAGCAAATGTCGTGTTAATGTTTGCATATCGGACAATTTGACTGTGTATGATTCCCCTGAAAACTGAACGTGAGAGATTGCTACTGTAATGTGGAAATTGAAGATTTTAAAATAGAAATCGTTTATTTTGTCGTATAGGGTAATATTTGCTCTACCCCCGTGAAGTTTAATGTTGAGATCCAAAACATTGGCTATTAATTGTACAAAGGCACAGGGATTCCGGGTATATATCTTTGTGTAGCTGGTTAAACTTATCGTAATCATTTATCACAGTGAGATCGTCTGTGTATCTAAATGTGAATTTCAAGGGATCACAAATGTTCCTACGATATTTTATATTTTTACATATATAATTACGTTCATAGTTGTGAAGATGTAGGTTCCTGATAAAAGGAGCTGCATCAGTCCCCATAGGTATACCAATGGTTTGTTTGAAGACACAATTACCGAACGTAAAGTAAGTATTAAAAACTAGAGCTTTAAGCAGCCTAATAATATCGTTTTTGGTTAAAAAATGCCGATCTGGATGCGTAGTTTTAGTATAAGTCCAGAAACTGCTGAAGGTGGATACGCAGATCATTTTATTGCTGTTTTTGAAAATTATGTCTAGCAGCTGTTCTAAATTATCAATTATCTCACTATGTTTCGTGGTAGTACATAGTGTAGTAAAATCATAAGTGGTGATATTATAGCATTTCCGAACCTTGCTGAGTTATGTAATTGCTTTAATGTTTGGTTTGTTGCTATCTATAATCCTGAAGGGTTAATACTTGTATATTTACTTATTGACCTACAATAACCGGCTGCATTGGATTGTATAAGTCGTAAAGCTTTTCCTAAAGTTGAAGACATATTTTTGGTAGTGGCTTTGTTGCTGCAAATGATAGTTCTAAATTGTATAGGAGTCTTGTGGAATTTAGGAACGATCTGAACTAAAGGAAGTCCCGTATTGTTTTCAACAGGTAAAAGGGATGACTTTTCGGCTAGTTTAAGTAGAAAACTTCTTCTATACTCATGTTAGCTTTTTCATATGCTTTGTGGTTATTAATTGAAATATCCAGATCTTTAAAAACTTGTTCTACATAAAATTTTTTGCAGACAAACGCATAATTTTGACTTGCTCTGTCAGTGGCGGTAATAGTAAATTTGGACTAGAGTTCTTGAAGACATTCTAACATGTTATTATCTAGAGTAAGTTGTCGATTACCCCAGGGTTATGTTTAACCTTATTTAGATTGGGTTTAAAATTAGGAATATAAACATCAGTAATTTGAAATTGCCTTATAATTAACTCAATAATACTTGGGCAAAAAAGATTTAAATATAAAATAGTTAGGTTTCTGGCAATCATGGCACCTTTCTATTAAAGAATATATTGAAATTTCAACTTAAACAAGATATATAGGTTAATCAAACGACAGATTTTATACTGTTCTGATATTTCAGTTTTATTGTTATATAGCCAACCGCAACCTGTTTTACTACGTGCTATAGCAACAGTTATTTAGCCTCAATACCAAAGTTTTTGATTTATACTTACAATTTTGGTGATATTGCACCAGTTTAGATTCATTGATGTGTTCGAATACTTGCAACAACTAATGTAGATTTAATAGTTGTAGCATGTTTTCCGGGCATTCAGTGATTGGTATGCCTGGTTGTTACGAGTTTGAGCGAGTACAGTTTACGTGTACATTGCATTAGGCACAGCCTTAAAAAGTGTATCCGGACTTCCATAATAGGAATCGAAGTCACTCCTGTTTAGCCTTCTTCGACCCCTATTCGCGACTTCCGCCACACAAAACGCGATCTCTACATTGATCAAACTCCGACTCCACGGATTTTGGTAAACAAACCTGCAGTGTTGACACTTATAATTCTATGATAATTTATTTCGACGTAAAAATAAACAAATATACAGTGCTTATTATGCAGCGAGTGTCTATAATTTTATTTTAAGCTGCTTGACTGATTGTAAGGCCATTCTGAACAAAGCAAACAAATTATTTACCCACGACAACTATTGGGGCTTCTTCTTCTTAAATTCATAAACTGACTCTGCATTTGTGACACCGATTTCACGGGCTGCGCTGGAACACCGGTAACAAGGGTTTACTGCAGCTGTAAGCTGCACATGGATTTGCGATTTTTATATATCTAAACTAAACATGCCTTATTATATGAAAAAATATTTAATTACATTGTTTAAGCCAAAACGTACAAACGAAGCAGACTATATATTTTTCAAAGTTGGTGCGCCTGACGTATGTGCATCGGAGTTGGGAAGAGTTGGTGGAAAGCAAGAAATTGAACTTGGTAAAATAATAATTTTCACTGATAAAAGTAGATAGATAGCTTTTTCAAATACGCCATCTAGAACCACCGCTTACTGTGGAAATACGAAGATGATCGATTATGTTGTTCCAAATCTATTACAAGATCCAAGTTTACACAATTTGGTAAACAATTTTTTGACTTTTACGTATATAATCTGAGAACGAATTTTGGACGATTTGAAAACTTTACAGAACGCTGTGAAAGGCTGCTTGAATAAATCACTAAAGTCATGAATCAACTGATACAGTTAGGTTTTATTAGTTGCAATTTGCCCAAATTTAAATTACGAAAACCAAAAAATTATCATTCGACTATTCAGTTGCGTTGCTTTCATCATTGAGCGAGGTACAATACGTCAGCCGTGGAGCACACACTTAGCTAACTACGTGTTGCGCTTGTTAGCTACAAATTTGTGAACGTGCCAAAACGCCACCACAAAAAGTAAGCGGCAACACTAACCAAACTTTTTTCTAGGTCACTTTTAAAAAATGAAAAATAAAAGACACAAATGTTACCATATTTTACTAACTACCAACAAAGTGCCCTCTCTATTAGATTTCAAATTACTTTATCTGCAGACTTCGTAAGCTTCTACTGATACAGTTTACTATCGTACTCCTGCCACCGTTTTATTGCCAAACCAACAACTCAAAGTTCTGTGTTACGCTTCCCATTCCGGTTTTTGTTAGCGTTAACCGAACGAAATTAAACATATCACATACTACTAAACATATCGTTGTAAAAGCTATCAATGTAATATACCACTTTGCTCTCGACCAAATGCAAGGTTTTTACAAATGCAAAAGTTTCCATGTATAAGCCAATTCAAAACGTTCTTCAATTATAAAAAAGCATAAAGCTTTACAATGCATATGCTACTTCTTACTACCTTCTGAAGCGCATAGCTTTGTCTGCATTTTCGATATTTTCGACATTTTCAATTTCTCCTGGAAATTTTTCTCATATCATAGGTGCCGAAAGTCCGTCGGCTAGGGGGAGTTAATTTCCGGCTGGGTTGGATGTCCTAGGGTAGGATATTAGCCAAGTGCTTGGGGTTAATTTTTAAATTTTGAATAGCTCAAAATTTTTCCCAATTTTAATAAAATTTTCCTCAATTTTTTGCCAATTTGCGATAAATTTTTCTTAATTACCATATTGTTGCAAATTTTCACTCATTTTGCCTAGTTTCACTAAAAGATTTCGCTTGAGGAGGCAACCCGTAGGGGCCGGGTAACCCAGCCCTTGCCAAACTTACACCTATGCATTATATATCGCAGCACGGACATCTTCCCGCACGTTACCTTAATATAAACAAAAACTATCAACGAAAATAACAAGAGAAATGCGTTAACATATTTCTCAAAACTGGCAGTTTTACAGGTTCAAGCCGTCAAATTTGTACTCTCTGATTAACACTAGTAACTTGCAAGCTAGGGTGCAACGGTGCGACCGTATTTTCATTTTTAAGTTATTTTGTTTAATCACTTGTAATAGGCTGTGTTTGTTCTATATATACCTACAACCTCTTAAACCTTGAACCCATTGGACACCCTAAAACCCTCGTCAACCCTAAACCCATCGAAAACAACTGGCAACGTTGTGCTAGTCTCTAGATAACCAAACTATCGTCAGCCTACCGGAAAACTTATTTAGACAATTCTGGATGTCCTGTACTCATTACGTAACCATACCGCTAAAGACGGTGTAGGTGATCTCTATTTTTCCATGCAGAGCTCGTGTCTTGCGACATGAGTTACGAAACACTGGTACCCGTTTGGCCAGATTTGGCAAAGAACCTCTAAATACTTAGTTATTTGCCATTTATGCCTCGGATGATGGGGCTGTTTGCGTTCAATTAAAAGCATAAGACAAAGCTTTTGTTGTCGAACAAAAAATTGTCGAAATTCGTTCATCACAAAATATGTATATTTATCGCGTCACTAGTGATATGTACGTATGGCATAATAGCGTATACCTTAAATTTACAAGTAAGCCCGCAGAAATGAAAACTGTTAGAACACAAAGATTTGTTAAATAATTTGAGACATTATCGATGAAAGTTTAGCGCTTTTAATTATATACAAAACCCATAAAAGACTATTAGCATTGCCTTGTATATGACTGCGTAATTAATATCTATGAGTGATCTAAACTCAAAGCTCAGTGTAAAACATTTCGTTTTTTGTTTTTATATTGCAGGCGAGGGATGTTACACTTCGGACACAGTTTATCACGAAGTAATGCACGCTTTGGGATTCGATCACGAGATGACGCGACCGGATCGTGATGAATACGTCACCGTCCATACAGATAACATTCAAAAGGATGCGTTAACTCAATTTGACAAGTGGCCCGCTGATATCGTTAGCACACAGGGACTTCCGTACGATTATGAATCGGTCATGCATTACGACGCATTTGCAGGAGCGATGTAAGAATTACGCAATGACTTATCTAAACCGTCGTTGCTGTATATTGTTTGAATAAACTATGATACCAGGTGCTTTGTGGAAAACGTTGTGTGAATGAGATGTTCATTTCATTATACGGCCTGCAGGTAAGGAGACAAATGCTTATTGGAAACAAAAATTCTATGTACGCTGTTATAGTTAGAAGTTACTATAACTATATATATAAGGGAGTAACTGGAAATCCGGTTCCGGTTCCGGCGAAAATCGTATTTCGGTTGCGGTTCCGGCAAAGGGCAAAAACCATACCGGAACCGGAATTCCGGTTCAAAAATTTTGTTTGAAATTTTCCACATTTTTGCCTCATCTCTGGCCCAAACACATGTATTTTACATATATACCGCCCATAGGACCATACCCATATAGAATGATCAAGTTCCAATACAATGAAGCAAAAGAAAAGATTAATCCAGCAATTTGCCCTGTGAAACGTAAGTAGGGCGCATAATTTCAGTAGGAATTTTTCATCTTAACCTGCAGGAGTTTGTTAACAAAAGAAAGCCAGGTCGATGATTGTAGCAGCTATTTTACACATTCAGAAGTCTGCGGAGTATGTTCGAATTAAACCGGGTCCAACTCGGTAACAGAGTATAGATTACATAGAAGTACCTAGCGTAAGCTTGGCTAACATAAACTGCGTCAAGCACCAGCCAGTGCGCTTGTAAACTTTGTAAATCAGTCTACATTGAAGTAAAGTAACGTTATCTGCAACGCAGCCAAAAACTGCTGTTTTGGCAATCACCTGTATTTATAGAAACTGTGCAAACAGTATCACAGTTTGTCTCATTTATAGCGTTATGATTAGAATGTTTTCATTATGATCTAACTGACGGGAAGTGTTTGCCCAACACTAGCCTAAACAGTATCTCTGACCACTGATCGAAAAATTACCTTCTATTATTTTCTCTTAGAACCATATAAACCAACAATTTCAAGTTTTCTACAGAACAATATGTAACAAACGTATGTGTAGTAAAGGGATTAGACTGGAGGCAGGGAGAAAGTGTTTATTGTGCGCTCCATGCGTTGTAAGCACATTGAATTTGACGCACTATACGCAAGGGAGTATAGTGGAAGACATCTTTTGCTCTGTGTGTCCAAAAATCGACATATTGATCGATAAATAAACATTGTCAGTTTCCTCAGCATGTTCAAAGTTTCAGAAAGGCAATAATGCTGTCGCAATACATTACGTTTAACGTAAAAGTTATTTTTAATACATTTTAAATCCTCTATATTTTCATTTCTTCTTTCATCTCTTTTACTATATAAGTTTCGAAGACCAGGTTCCGGTTCCGGATCTGGTTTAAATGAACGGTTCCGGTTGCTGGTTCCGGTTCCGGTAAATTTCGGTTCCGGTTATTCGCTGATATATATACATCAAGTAATTCGTTTTTTAATACAAAATAATCCAACACATGACAGTTCTGCAAAGCATAGCTATAGCTTGTTCAACAATAATAATGAACGTCGCTAAATTTTGTATTGAGTTTATGAATTAGCCCGCGTGTGATATAATTTTTTCCGTGAAAGTTGAAAATTAATTAAACGGTAGCTTTGAACTGAAATTTAATGGACATGCTCTATACCGGTGGGTTGCTTGCAATACTGCCACCCGGGCTAACTTCTACAGCATTTTATCGCCCATCGACCTACTTTGATAGCTTGATATCGAATTTTATGTATTATAATTAATATGTGACTATTTTCACACATTTTTCAGAGATACTACCAAGCCAGTAATGACGGCGCTAAAAAAGAATCCTGATGGCTCAACGCCCAAAATGGGCACAGATAAAGTTAGCGAGCTCGACAAACAAAGAATAAACATTTACTACAATTGTCTTAGTAAGTACATCGGCAATTATCATCTTTGACTGTGAAAATCTTTGTTTATTTCAAGCATGAAACTCTTTAAATAACACGCTGTGAAAGTTTTCTCCAAATATATCTTAAAAATATTTGGAAACATCATGTCACATACTAACACATTATTACCGTGGGTTTACTCTAGGTAATACCAAACATTATTTCCGCAAAAGTAGAAATCACCAATTTAAACGCATTGCGAAAATTACTACTCCAAGCAAGGCACGCCATAAAACGTACTAAATTCGAAACCAACAGTAGCAAAGTTTTGTGCTAAAGATAGATTATCCTGTGGCTAGGTTACCCGATTATCGTTTCGCTAGAATGCATTGTTAGCTAAACCAAAGGGTTGTTACAACAACTGATATTGATCAGGACCGGATCGGGCTGAAGAATGTAATTTTTTATAACTGACTGCAGTTAACCGCCGGGACATAGTGGTAGAAGCATTACCCGTATGTGTCCTTTTATAAGGGCTGGGATAAAACAAAGCTCACTTTTAAACCAAAATCACGTCGAGATTTGTTGTTTCCGCTTATAACATGCTAACTGCCAAAGTGATGTTAGAAAACATTTCACAGTACAGGGGCCTTGTGGTATTGAAACTACAAGTTTGACACTTATCCGATAACCCCTGTACCAACTAAATAAGAGAGTAAAAGCTACCAATTCTGTGTCAAAATTGCGTAACTATTGTTGTTGTTAAGCTTAGGCATGACAGGCAGTGTTCGGGTTAAATTTTGATAGTGGGTGTATAAGCTGAAATTATATAGTCGATATCTCCCTAATCTCGTTAAAACTACGGTATAGGTTGCTAAAAGCAGTATTGTCGACCAAGATTTGAGCATATTTCGCTGTCATAATATATGGCTTTGCAATTGTTGCTTCTATGGAATATCATGTTTTTACTATGTATGTCTATTTTGTGGTAAGCAAATACTACTGATTTCATCCCAACATTCCTGTATAAATATGAAATAAGGGGTGTATGTGTGACGGTTGAGCCTCAATGTTTCAACGTTGCCGTCTGGCCCAGCAAGTTAATATATGGTTTTGTAATTGTTGGTTCTATTGAATATCATGTTTTTACCATGTATATGTCTATTTTGTGGTAAGCAAATACTACTGAATTCATCCCAACATTCCTGCATAAATATGAAATAAGGGGTGTATGTGTGATGGTTGAGCCTCAATGTTTCAACGTTGCCGTCTGGCCCAGCAAGTTACTATCACGTATTATTATTATGCGCGAGTTAACTTAAGGTAACCATCCTATTTTGTATTTTTGGATAAAATTTGTTACGGAACGCTTTTTGGTCAATTGAAATTCGGCGTAAAACTATTCGAGAACAGAGCGCTCGCGATTGAAATCTAACCATTTTGTGTTCGCGAAAATTGAAGTAAAATTACTCAAATTTTTGAGAACGAAAATTAGTCGATTTGATTGTGACATCATTTTTGCATTAAATTTGTTCGCGAACACTGTATAATCCAAATAAAATGATAATGTATCAGGGAACGGGATTTCTGCAAGCTGAAATCGCCTAAATCCTGTTCGAACACAAGGTCTAATTTCTTTCACTTGAATTGTTTTCGCCTGTTTTCCATAACAAGGGTTTACGATTCAATATCGGTATTGACAGAATAGGATGGTTGGCGGGGTCAGGTTAAGTTTACTCACGCATTCCAGCAATAATACTTATTAATTCTGCAATTGTTATTATTATTATTACTAAATCTTACTATAATTATGTCAGAATCGCACGGAGTTTTATTATTCCACGAGGTTGTAACATAAAGCCTGGTGTTTTGACTGATTTAATATGAAATGTAGCAATTTTCTCTTCATTGTATATTTTAAAATGTCATCAGAACGTGGTCATCAGAAACGTCCTCAAAAATATAAAAGCAGTGGATATATTCGAATGAATATATTCAGTTTTTCTTGATCGTCTTTTTGGTGTCTTTCAATAAATCTGTAATTCGGGTATACGTCGTGCTCTTTTATTAAGCGGCAGCGAAGTTTGCAGAGTTTTTCGAACTTCGCTGCTGATCAGACTAGCGGTTGGCTATCGGCCTGCTAAGTCCGAGTTGTAAGACTGGCGCGTTTGGAGCAGACGAACACGCTAGTTCTTGCACCCGTATCCTGCCTTAGGCCACAAGTGGTGGCAACGGAAAAAGTCAATATACATCAAAAATCGTACAATGTATATGTCGTAAAATCGATCGCCAGATAGCTGTATCTGCACATCGAAATAATATACACTGTCACATTTTTCGACATTTCGATATTCTGCTGCGATAACGGAAACACTGAATCAACGTCGTGGATCTGATAGTACAACCCGCGTCGATCGTCACCAACAACGGACGCTAACGTCTGTTAATACACACTTAGCTGCTTTTCAGATTTTGGCAAAAACTCGCTTCGACAAGCTTGCCCAGGTACTTGACGAACATTCAGTCGCGCTTACAGGACTTACGAACGCTCAGGTCAGTACTGAACGTCCCGCTATCCAAGCTTTAGAAAAAGAAATCCAAGTAGTCGAATCATCACGGCCGGTACCGGGAGAACGTACTACTGATATCTTACCGGCTAAAATTATAGTAGCGGCGCTTGAAAAAACATTCAAGCAACAACAAACCAAACCTTCGTCGGCCTTAACAAATTGGACGAACCTTTCAAAGTGACGACTGAACAAAAATAAAAACAGTATCAAAACTGAGCAACAATTGCAACATAGCCTTCCGCATAAAATACTTGTCTTTTCGATAAGAATACTCCCTTGAATAATATGGCGAATAGGGGACCGAACATACCAATTCCTCCGTTTAGTGAGGAAAAAGGTGATGATTTTGGGAGTTAAAGATTAAATAAGTTCGAAGTCAAATTTGCCGCGAACGCATGGCCTGATCAGAATAAACCGTCAATGCTAGGTGTACATCTAGCCGGCCATGCTAAGTTATCGTATAACGGACTCGACCAAACAGCTAAACAAGGTTATGACCGGATTGTTTCAAGCCTGGATGCCACGTTGATGACTGATGATCGGCTCAGGTATCTCAGTGACAAATAGGACATCCGCAAGCAGGGGTCCAGTGAAACTATCGGTTGCTACGCTAGATCACTAATGAAGCTGGCACAGTCGGCTCTAAGCTATATGACAGTAGATGCGGAGAAACAAACGAACTTGCGCAATAAATTTATTGCTGGCCGCAGACCTCAATTTCGTGACGAAGTTAAGATATTGGGCCCTAAAACGATGGTAGAAGCGGAGCGAATTGAAACAAAATTAAATTCCGCAGCTCGAATCGCTGATACTGCCGCAGCCAATAAAACATAAATAAATAGTATTAACGTTCGCGAACAAGGTGTTCGATGTCAGACGGACCACTCGACACACCCGGATGGGCACATGCTATCGTAAATCGATTAGACAACTTGGAACCGGCAACGAGACAAAACGCTGTCAATGCAATCACTCGCACGACAAGCAGCCAAAACACACGAACAATGCCCAGCCGAGGAAATGCTGTTACACATAACGTCGGTGCCGCTGATTACATGTATCCGCGGCAACAGTATACACTGACTAACAGGCCTATTTGTCAAAAATGCGGTCGTTCGGGGCACACGGCATTACACTGCAACAAAATCCTTGTTAAACGTTGCGTCTGTAGAACGGTCACACGCGGGGACAGACGTGTGGGCTACGAGGATTTGGCAAAACGGCTGTATCGGCCAAATTACGACGATAATAAGCTGCATGAAAAGAATAGCGTTGATTACGTTGACAAAGAATCCAAACCAACGGTACCTGAAGCAGCAAAAAGTATTACTACACTAGAAAAACGCGACAACACAGCAGTGACGATGAGTTCAATTTGGGAAACACTGACTCCGACTTGAAAACGCGGACGAACTCCTCGATAGCGCTCTACAACGCGTGATCGTTAGACCTGGTCAGCGATTGGTTACTACACTGCACGTAGGTGCTAATAATACAGTAAGTGACACGGGCAATGCGGTACCGCTTGACGTATTCGTTATATACCTTGATATATTCGATTTATATAGTATATTGTACCTTATACGGTTAGGTTTTAGCCGTGTACTGAGAATGCTGAACACAACTGATCACAGCTTTGACTGTGTGTACTGGTCTGGTCCAACAAAAAGATGCGATTTATCACAACTATCTAGTGACTGTTAGCAAATCAAATGCTATTATGTATTCAACAAGCTAATGTACGTTGGCCAATTCTTAGAAAATGACGAGCTATTTCTGGTACCACAATGATATCTTATCCGCTGTGAGCCGTATTTTACAGATGAAGATATGTTTTTGTTTGACGAGTCGTTCTCTTTCCGAGTACGAGGTTACGCAATACCACTAATGCGCGATCATATCTACACTGTACCTAACAGTCCATTAGCATCTCGGAATATTCGTGAAACAATAGCACAACGTTTTCTTTTCGATGAAAACTTACCGGATTATTCGTGAAACAATAGCACAACGTTTTCTTTTCGATGAAAACTTACCGGATTATTGTCCTTTCCTGAAGTGCAACAGCATCAACCTGAACCGTTGCCTATGCCTTTGACGAGGCGGCAGCATCAAATACAACTGATGGTTAATGAAATCAGAGCCGAAAGAAAAATAGCGGAAAATGAAATAAATGACTTAGAGAGGCAACAGGCCATATGCGACCAAGCGGTAGCAAAAAAGGCTGACTGCAAACGGTTTAATATCGAACCAGTTATGATGAATCATTCGCATGATAACGAAACACCAGAGAGCAGGCAAATGCCTAACCGAGTTCGGGATACTTTAGCTCGGTTATTACTACCACAGTTCGTGGATGTATTGAAAAATGTTCAAACTTTATCGGGTAGACGACATTCGATGGACCATAGTCCAACGAATCATGGAAACAAACTAAAATTTCGAGTACCGCAGTTAAGTTCGCGATTAACTTGACCCAAGAAAGCAAGGCGCTCAAGGTCAGCAACGTCTGGAGCAGTACGAACGAGCCGTTCAGCGGAAATGACGTTTAAAGCAGGTATATGTATCATGGCGCTAGTTTTGCTACTGCTGTATCCTGTGCTTGATCACTACAACGATCCAAATCCTATGGTGTGTCAAACAGGTTGCCATAATCAAATATGGTGAATACATCAGACAATACACCGCCACGATTAAAGCTTCAAAGCTTAACAACACTCGTGTTCCAATCGACGCAACCTTGCGGTTGTACGAGCAGAATGTGATTCAATATGTCAGCGATGCCTACATATGTCATAAAGTCACAACTGAAGTGCGAACGTATACGTACTTTTTTTCAGACGAACATTTCAAAGAAGCGAACACCAAGCACGTACCGGTGAGCGGAGATAAATGTCAAAAAATGAAAGATCAGAAAATCTGTTCCGAAGGACCGCTAATTCAGATAGGAACTATCGGGACAACTAACAAGAAAATAGAATAATGTTATCCCGGTGGCGGTACCCATAGGTGCAAATGGAACACTTTCTCAGTGACAAATTGTTTCCTATCACTAAGCAAAGTATACAAACATCATCCGGAGGCACATCCTGAATCAACAGATGGATCTATTTCACCATGCGCATACGACACTGGCGGATGTAGTATCCAGGACGAAAAATTCTTGCTGTGAAAACCAAATGAAACAGAAGATTGTGACATTGTTCCTTGGAAAGAAATGACTGAGAAATTGACAACCACTCACTAGGTTTCGGACGAAGGTACTCTTGCCTTAACGTTTGATTCCAGTAAAGTCACGCGTCGACTATGCAGGAAATCAAGTTCAAATAAGTGATCAAGGTATACCATTTCTGGTTCTTCATCGCACGTTGAGAGCCACGCACCGCTAGAAAACATACGTATGAGCGCTGACAAATTACGAAGTAACAAAGTACAGCAATACCGCAGGCGAAGACAAACAGTGGATAACACTGGCATTGTTACGTCTAGAATCTTAGCCGCAAAGCTTACAAGCCCTAGAGCTCCATATACGATAACTGGTTTCTTACTCATTGCAACAAGCGATGACCACTACGTGTAACTTGATGGACGCCGTCTCAGAAACGACACAAGCATTTATCATTGCGAATCTCGCAGTTACTATCCGCACTTTACTACAACACAACAATATCTTCGCTGCAATGAGTGAAAACATTGTCGAGATATGGCAGTGGCCACAATTACAGCAAAAGGCATACAATTTCTTGCCAACAAATGGAACTTGCACAAACAATATTCCACTTCGCCACCAGTCATACAATACAACGCGACACGGATATTTGGATCCTGCTACTAATATCATCATGGACAGTCCGCGGAAGCAGATTGTAATTATCGTGAACGCATACCAATATCGTTGCCGCAAGGATCATTTTACTATACACGTTAGGGACGTCTGATTGCAATAAAGAATCCGAGAAACCTATCTTCATTCGTTACAAGACCCAATCTCGAATTGCCTAAATTACTTTTCCATCCAGTGGTTATGTATCACGTAGACGAATTACG
This sequence comes from Trileptium ribeirensis, assembly GCA_030248225.1. Lineage (NCBI taxonomy): Eukaryota > Metazoa > Nematoda > Enoplea > Enoplida > Thoracostomopsidae > Trileptium > Trileptium ribeirensis. The sequence continues at coordinate 3,911 of JASANE010025533.1, read as the reverse complement.
TGGACATATATCCTTGAATGACATTTGGCAATCATACGATCAGCAACGAAAACTCCGGAGTAGGCTTGGTATGTCAGGCGAAACAGAAACAATTGAGCAAAAAGCAACGCGCAGCCCAGCCGGAGTAGTAAGATCGGGCTTGTTTAACTTCCGCGCCGGATTTGCATTTGATAATGCGCAAATATGGATATTTGCTTGTTGCCCTTACATTACAACAAATATTCTTTGGCGAATTTGCATAAGGCATCTGTTATTAGCTTACCTAAAACGGGCTGTGGTTAAAGTGCAAACGGTCTTGATACCTAGACTGGCTGGGAGCGGTAACAGTCCAATAGAATACGAGACGCATACATTAAATGTACATTCGACCTGAGGTCAAAACGAAATCAACCCATTGGCTGCAAACCAACGACGAGACGATAGTGGTAACGCGGTTGAATTCCAACCGTACAGCTTAGCTTGTTTAAACAACGTCCAGAACCTTGATGGAACCGTAACTATTGAAGTTAACGGTGTCACATTCAATGTTCTACTGGATACTGGAGCCCAGATTTCACTCATATCAGCGGAAACATTGGAAAAGTTAGGCTGTAACAAACAAATGACGTAAACCATTACAGCGGTAATGACTATATTCGATCGGCTTCGGGACATATTATAACAACTATCGGCACCGTGGAAGTTGTAGTACATTTTTGTGGTTCTCGTTTTAAATGCTTGTTAGCCATCGCACCGATTTTAGCTTACGAAATAATAATCGGCCGAATTTGCTTCGCTAAGCGGGTGAAATCCAGGTCGATTATCCTCAAGGTGCGTTCACTATAGGTGAAACGAAGCATGAAGTCAAAGGCACTTTTCAATACGAATCGGGACCTAAATACGTGACACTTATCGAAAACGTGCATCTGCCTGCAAGAACGGAGGTAATTCTATTTCGAAACAGCACTAGAGTAATCAAGCCAGTTTGTTAGAACATATTGGCAGTGACAACCTGTCAAAACCTCGGCTCGGTTTGGTACTGGCGCCAATAGTGGTACTGAACAATGGCAGGAACATGGTTCCAATTCGGGTAATGAATACAGATAATTGCTCAATAAACTTGTAGAAGGGATTTAGAATAGCAAAACAATCGCCGTTGACGTCATTACAGGTACAAGAAATTGATAAGAAACAACATTCGCTATACGTCACAGTAACTAGATTGTGTAAAAAACAACAATACTGACCAAATTTCAGAAAAGCCCAGACTTGGAATTTTCGGATTGTTCTTTAGGTAAAGACGGCATCACTAAATTACGACAACTGTCGAACGAATTTCGCGATATATTTCGGTAGGAAATCATGACCTTGGCAATTGCACCAGAGTTTATCATATGATACCAGTGGCGCGGTACCGATTCGTCAAAGGCCATACCGCACCGCATGCAGAGAATCCAACTCAGTAGGTGTAGTCTATCGGAATACGATTTATCTTGCAAGCCCGAAACACCTTTGGTGTTGTAAAATCATAGCACCCTTTTCAACCCCTATGTGTCTCACTGCGTTGTTGGTCACCGAAGTTAACAACAGTATTCCAAACAATTCTGGACGAGAGGTGTGAATAGCGCTGTCAAAAAATCTGCTCCACCACAATTAAACGTTCGCGATATCCATGTACACAAGTTTTGCCAGCTGCGCAACTTTCTGTACGTGGTTGGAAAGATCGACAGTGTCCGACAGTAATATTCCTAAGTTTTTCAGGTGGTTTTTTGTCACAACAGTGTGGCCAGCAGACGATTACTGCAGCATTCCAGCATCTGCAACCGTCGAAACAAGACGTTTGATACCAGTGTCATGAACAAATGACTCAATAGAAACGTCTATTACAAACTGTTGTTTTATCACCTATCATTATGAGAAACAAAATAAACCAAGCACACTATCTTGTGGAACTCCGCCTTTGGCTACTACAATAGTTAAATTTCTGCCATTGGCCACCACCTTTTGCGTTCGCCGGTGCAAGAATGAATGAAACCACACGATTAATTGGCTCTTTGTTCCTAGCTGGCGCACTTTGGACAGAAATATGCCAAAGTCCACCGCGACGAATGCTTTTACAAAGTCTAGGTAAACAACGTCGAAGTCGTGACCAGCTTCAAGTGGTTTCGTCATCTGGTGTTGGTGTTCCAGCAGTTCTATAGGCAAGATCGACAGGATGCAGTGTGATATTTAAAAAATGACGTCTTTCCAAATAGCTAGTTATATTGTTTCGGATAACCTTCCGGAATATTTTTATGAGATGCGATGTTAGCGTTACACGTCTGTAGTTCTCTGCGCGTGACCGGTCTCCAGTGTTAAATGTTGGACTTATTCTACAGAGGTTTAATTTGTTGGGCATACGGCCGGTATCTATAAATTTTCGCAGTAAATATACAGCGGGATCGTCAGCTTTTCAGCACACGTTTGCAATAGTATAGGGGAAAACCATTAGCTCCAGCTGCTCCGTTTGAGCTCAGACCGCGTATGCATCGCTCTAGGTCCGTAGGCTTTACAACTACATCAGATAGCTAGTTTTTGACCAGGAAAATTCTTAGCATATATTAATAAATTTGTGACTATCGTTCATTGAATACGCTCTTAAATTATATATTTTCGATGAATCACAAGTGACAGTATTGTCGGGAACGTGTCAGCCTCACTTGTGGAGCCTAAGAGAAGTTCAGTGTATGGCTGAAAAATATTCGAAACACTTTATTGTAAGCTGTTTTAGCTTAAGATCGATCTTCAGACCTAACTAACGTTTCTACAATCCTAAACACTGCAACAATTATTTACAGTTGTTATTAGTAGACTAATCAAGTCTATTTTTTCTATTTAACCTATTATGCGAGATTCACGTTATAATGTCCCCACCACTTGGAACTTATGTACCCCACACAGTGGCAGGCACACCCTAGACTACAGGGTGTCTTAGACACCCCTGTGTTTTTAAATAGTTTCAAATAAACTTCAAACAAAGCTAGCTAATAGTTTGGCTTATTTCAGACGGTGTCAATGAACCGTCGTTGCTTTTTCGTTTTGCTGGGGGTTTCCGCCACCCCGTGGGGTCATTTTACATAGGGCCTACAGGATACCCTAGAAACACCAGCATTGGCAAGCATAAAACAGCGAAATACTACATTGTCAAAATTAGGTATCTAGGGGTGTGCCCGACACCATCATATTTTGTTATATGGTGTGGGTGTCACTGTCACCGTCTTTACGGTATAGTCTACACTACAGGGGGACAAAAGTTCCAACTGTTGGGGACATTATAACGTGAATCCCGCATTAGACTTCGTTGTATATAGATTTAAACATGAGCAGATTTCCTTCTAGCAAAATATGTGATAGAATGAAAATGTACAGTAGAAACAATTTTAGCAATCGCTATTACCATCTCGGTGCGCACAATTAGTAGATGCCGGATTACAGTTTTAACAACGCAACCTCAGACCTGTTCGGCACAATGTTTTAGCTCTGGTGTATACAGGTTAGGTATGAGGGTTGGTTCAGCACTGTGCAAAGTAATATACGTTATCACATACTGTTAATGACATATCAATAACAGCTAAAAATTAGCGCACAAAATTCAGTAAAATACACACATTTTTATATTTTAAACTACGGCTCTTCAAGGCAATGAATAAAATTTATTAATATATAGTTCTGCTAGTATAAAGTAACAAACATACTTATCGTCTTTTGCCAATTTTGTGCAATCAGGTGCATGCTTTAAAGTTAGTGTGAAAATTCAACTAGTGATCTGTACGTCGAACCAGCAGGAATGCGAGCTGTGCCTTTAGCGTGCATGAGCAGCGCGTTACCTCTAAAGTGCCGGCCTAGATCAATTCGGTTTGTAGGAAGAATAGCGTAGGAAGGTATTACATCAG